>LGRX02005218.1:0-39040 GCA_001247695.2 Cymbomonas tetramitiformis
GTTGCATGCCGTGAGTGATGGTATTCTCAGCAGATGTGTCCCAGGGGTATTCCCAGGAGTTTGTCCCAGGGGTATTCCCAGGAGTTATCTATTATCCAGTATGCAATATGATCGGATCGTATATACTTTCAGAATATCTTTCTATTCACATAAACCCAGACAGCAAGAGTTATTATTTTCGGTTGTCCAAGTTTGAGAGACCAACTCAGTGATCTCTCTTTATTCACCACTCCGAGCTCACAGATTATTTCCCCTAACTGTTCGCTCAGATGAATGTCACATTCCCTTACTATTTCTCCCGATAGTCCCCTGATATCAATTTCAGGCATTCGGACACCCCTTATCGTGAGGGGGTCTCAGCTACGTCGTGCCCCCTGGCACAACTCTCCCCCCCCCTTAGGAGTGGACTGTCCCCTGAAACCACGACTAATGCATGAATCTACATATAATGGTGTACAGGGGTCTCGATAGCTGCACTCGAGGTCCATCTGCTCATCAGCGTGACAGAAGGGTTTCATCACGGATCACGCTGCCAACGCTCATCCCCAAATTCACCCGACCGTGCACAACTAATATCTAAGGCAGGTCTTCAGTCCTCGTCTCTTCTTCGCCGTGAGCTAATCGTACCCCGTCGGCACCTCCAAAAGTCAAGTGCTGGAACCGATGTCGTAGTAGATGACTCGGGACACGAAACACAGCATGGGACTTCTGCATTCCTGGTGTGTCACCCCTGGGTCCAAGCTGTGAAGTTTCAGGATGCATTCCCGTCGCCCGACGGTATGGACAAGGGGTAGCCGCTGTGCATTGCAGCAGGGGCTCGGGCGGTGGCGAACTCGTCCGGATACAGGTGGGCTTCTTGTATCGTTTCCCATACATGCAGTACGTGCAAGTAAGAGGCGCCGGGAGTTGGCTCATTACCGGCCTGAAACGCAAAGCGCTGGGGTAACGGCCCATCGGGTTCTCCACATACCAGTGTTGAGGTCGAAGGTACTCGATGATGTCTAGGGTGCGTTGTACGCACGCGTCCGCTGTCACAAAGTCTGGCGGACCTCCCCTAGTACGAGCCTGACTGTACTGAGTACAGGGGGGGCTTGCCCATACTACGTCGAAGTATCCTGGGGGTTATCTCCAGTAATCCCAACCTTCGATGGCCGCCACGTGGGTCGGCTGCCATACAGGGTCAGAATCTAGTGTCACTGATGTCGACATCGCGAATTCTCTTTCTACTGAACCTGTTCCACTGAATAACACCAGTATTCGTACTGGTCGGGCATCAATCGCAGCGTTGTTTAAGTTATAATAACTTTGCTAATAATCGAATAACGATTAGTGAAACAGAGCCACAGGTAATAAATTGCTATAAAATATACTGTGTCTTGTTGAGGCTGCCCATACGTGTTTCGACTCTTGCCAAGAGTCTCGTCAGTGAGCTTTCCGAAAAAGGATTTCTCCCGTGACCCCTCTGTCACTTAACGGTCCTAAACATGTCACAGTTTCAAATTCACAATAAACAGGCGCCAAGTCACTGTGTGCTCAATGGTGGAGTTGTCATGCTGGTGACGTTCAAACTGCGAGTGACATATGCAAAAGTCCGAGCAAATTGGGTACTATCCCCCCACCAGTGGTCCTAACCACTTGCAAACTACAAAGATCACTTCAACCAAAGCTGCAAATTGCTCAACTGCCTGTACTCAGTGCGCGCATCTTCACAAAGGTCTCGATTCCCAGAATAGCTTGGTCCGCAGTTGCCCCCAGAACCCCACGGGATCTCTGCTGCTCATATATGTCAATCCCCGGCTCAGCCACCCCTCAGGATAGCCTTGCCGGTGCAATTCTCGCCAAAGGTGCAAAAGAGTCTCGGGTAGCCGAAAATCTGTGGAGTGTGCCCGCAGTCTCGAAAGTACGGAGACAAGTGTCGCCGCCTTGCGGCTCTCTGGACACGCCGACAACCAGTGCACAAACGGGAATGCTTTCACGGGGTCTTCCATTGCCATACACCCACGCTTCTCGTTCTGCATCAACTGCCGGAAGGTCACGCGCTTGTCCATTACCCGGACCTCCATACCGCAGTACTCCACCGCATCCGGTAACTCTTCATCACTGCCTGCCGCACCCGTCATCAGCACGCGCATACCGTGCGCATAGCAATCGTCTCTATACCCGCGCAGTGTGCTTCGTAGCCGCTTCCATTCCCGTCTCGTGCCTGTGAGAGTCCAAACCAGTGCAATAGCATCGTCCGCCTGTCGCCAAAAGTGGATAAACAGGTTGTCCGCGCCCAAGCTCATCGTGAACTCCCTCTCCCCGTATGCGCACACACAAGAAGCAGTACCCGGGCTGTCGCGTCCACCCATTCCTACTCCACGAGTCTGCCTGACCAACTTCCCGGCAATCCACACATAGTTGTGGCGTAGAGACAAAATCAGCGCACGCACCAGCTTCGATCGTGTCACCCGCACCGCTGTCACCCGAGGCACGCCCTTCTTGTACCACTGCACACCCTTCGCTCCCCGCACCGTCACCAGAAGCGAGGTTTCCCCGGCCTTGTCGAAAGCTACCGACACCATCACGTGTATGGCCTTCTCCGTCATTTTATGCTCGAGGTTGGAGAACTGATCCTTCACGTCGAACGTGTACGCGTAAACTCCCCGCGCCGCCTTGGACACCGCGTTGAACTTCTCCACCACGTGCTTCAATCGCTGCGTGCCACCCAGTGTCATACTGCCACCCGCCTCCTGCACAACAAACTCGATCGCTCTACCCGCCACGTTCTGCAAAGGCGCGAGCGGTGCTCGGTTGTTGGGTTGCACTGGGCGGTACTTCTGCAGCTCGTCATCCTTGTCCTTGAGCAGTGCGTAAGTGGCTCCGAACACCCCGGTCTTCACGAACTTCGTCACCGTCCCCAACATCGCGCGGTTGAACTTCACCTCCAAGTCTCGTACCAGCTCCGCGGGTGTCATCTTCACTTCTTCAAACTGTGCTGCACTGCTCACCCGCTCATTCACAAGTAAGTCAAAATACCTCTGCTGACAGATCATAGCGCCCACACCTGCATTCCTGTCCAGGTAAAGCCTCGCGGTACCCGCACAATACCTCTCCAGCATTCTGCAATACTCGCCCGCATCGGTCACGCCCACACGCTCATCCACGGTCACAGGCCCCTCTGGAACACCGTGATCTCTTCGCCACTTCTCCAACTTCACCTTCTGTTTCCATCGCAGCGCTGCAGTGCCCTTAAGCGTGTCCTTGAGCTCCCGCAGCTTCTTCGGCATCTCCACCACCCCCGGGGTCCGCAGTCGTGTCCTCCGAAAGTTCTCATCGTACTGGATATGCCAGTCTTCAGAGTACTCAGGGTCCACTGACAGCCTCCCCTTGAAGTGCTTGCGGAACTTGTCCAGGTGGGCGTCAGTCACCGGGAATTTCCTCGCTGCCTTGGTGTTCTGGATCAGCAGCACGTCCACATCGAACCTCGCACCGGTGGACTTGTCCACATACCCCAACGCGGACTGCGGGGCCATGAACTTGAAGCGGTGCCTGGCAAACTGCATCAACCTGCAAACACCCTCCATTGCTGCCCAGTTTCTCCACGCAGGGCAGATCACCACGATACTCATAGGTACCTTCGCCATCTTCGCAGAGTTCACCGCGTGCTCCAGGGTCTGCACGATCCTCTCCAGTGTGTAGATCGGGTTCGCCAAGCCCATCGTGAACCACCAGTGAGCATACGTGTCCACGCCCGCACCGAAAATACTGTCTTCCTGGTACGGGGTGAAGAAAGCAGCCGCGTTGACATTCATGTCGAACGGTGTTGCGAACATCTCGTCAGTCAGGGCCAGGGTCTCCCGCAGCACATCCTGGTCCGGGTATGGCGTGATCCAGTAGTCGCGGGTTATACGCTCCACCCAGAACAGCATACGCTTCGCCACAGCCTCGCATAGTTCCAGAAGTGTGCTTTTTTCCTCGACCTCGCCCCATACCACCAGTCTGAGCAGCAAGCGGTTGAACCTCTCGAACTTCACTCTGAAGATGAGTTTCACGTTCTCGTCCCTCAGCTCCACCCAGTGTTGCAGTACTCCAGTCGTACGCGTCACCGTATGCCACATACACAGCCTGCGGTCGTCCACAGTCAGAGTCACAGGTAGTAGTTGCAGGACTGCTTCGTCTTGGACACGTGACGCAGCTCCCGCAAACTGTACGGCGTACTCCGTGAAGGCCTTCTCCATGCTCTCGCCAAAGTTCACCTTCATCACCGGAGTGTCCTTCAGGTTCCTGTTCAGCACTGCCAGCGGTCCAGAACGTAGTCGGGTCGTACGTGCACAGACGTGTCCGTCAACTCGGGGAAAGTCTTCAGACGCCATATGGCACAAACACTCCGGTCTCTTCTTCAGCAACGTGAGCTCCTTGAAGTTGCAGAAAAAATCCCGTAGCTTCACCGCGCTCGTCATCACGGGCATAGTCCTGCGCCTCACAAAGTTCTCGACCATCTTCGGGACATGGAGGTCCTTCACCATCTCCTCCGTCACCTTCCGTACCCCATAGCTCTTCCAGGCATCTGCAGGAGGTAACTTCAGCGGATACACCCCCTTCAGTGTGAAATTGTGCACCTTCTTCGCCGCGAGCGCAATATGCCTGCGCACCTTCGCCCTGTCTTTCCACGGCAAGCCAGCCCTCACTGCCTCAAAGATCCTCACTAGTTGCATTAAAGAGCACCTGTAGAGCTCCACGGTCGCCTCCGGGGTCCTCACCAGTTTCTTCACCACTTCGCTCGCCCAGACATCCCACACCGCCGTGACACCCTTCTCAAACTTCAGCACAACTGCTCTCCTCTTCACGTCGTTGAGCACATCCCTCAGCTTCCCTGCAAGGTTGGTCTCCCCCTCCTCATCGTGCACCGTAGCTGACACCTTGTTGTGCCCAAACAGGAGCTTCACAACCTTCCACGACGTCGATTCCAGCAGTCCCGGCTTCACGTCCACCACGTTCTCCACTTCCTCGTCCGTCGCTCTCGCTTGCAGCCAAACTCGAAGGTCCGAGCCCACGTACTCGCCCGACTTGACCACGGAAAAGTTCTTCCCGCTGCAGTTCCTCGTCATGCATCTCCTCCGTCTCGCTCCAGCAGCCCTCTCTGCCATTCTTCTGCGTGGGCGCTCATTCCGTACCCGCTGGCTCCTCCTCCTTCGCGCCGCCGTCACACCCTTCGGTCTCACCCCCTTGGTGTTCAGTGTTGTCGCGTGGTGTTGAGTAGAACGGATAAGAATTTTCTCCCCTGCGTTGCAATCTCGTTTCCCTGAAAAAGCAGCCAGTGGCAAATACACGTAGTTAAATATGCCATAGCTCCTCAACCAGGAATAGAGTTTTTTCGCCCCCCACAACTCAGTGTCCGCCGCCACTTGCAGGTGTCCTTGGCATCGATAATACGTGCCACTCCACGCCTTGCCCACATACGACCTGCTCGTCCACGGGGAGATCAAGACATACACGCTGTACTTGTCCTGCCCCTCATACCACCTCGTCAGCTCCTCCGCCGTCAAGTTCCCCCAATAAGGTAAGAACTGCCTCGCCCACCATCTCGGCCTCTTCGCACATAAGTGTAGAAATACGAGTCCCATAAATTTCCACAGCATCATATACTCCGCGCCAAGCTCCCCGACCGTAGAACCCCGTTGCCAGAAGTGCTCCCTCAGAGTTACCCGTAATAAAACCAGTAGCTCCATCAGGCGGTCAGCGCACTGCTGGCGGGGCCCATGTAGTCAGAAGTCCATAAGGTCAAGCTCCCCCTTGTTGTGGAGCTTTACCATATGCTTGATGAGCGCGGGTCGTGTTAATCCCCCGTTCGGCTGTGCTTTGTCGCAGGTGGCGGGGAACTTCCTGGTGGCCTTGATTATGTCCACCATTCTCTTCGTCCCAGCCGCCGCCTTGAACCGTTCCTTGACGTCGTCTTCGGTCTGCTGCACCGGTGGGTCATTCTTCTCCTCCTCCTCCTCTTCCTCGTCATCGTCCTCCGACACCGCAGGTCTGCGCCTCTGCTGCTTCTTCTTTGGTCCTGTGGAAGCCGCGCCCGATCCGCCAGAGCGTCCTCCCGAGACCGTGGTTGTCATCGGTGAGCTGCTCGGGAATCCCTGACCAAATCCCTGTGCCCCTGCTGCCATCAGGTTGCGGTTGGTCTCGTACACCAAGTCGAGCTGCTTCGCCATCGCGTCCATCCGGTCCCGCTGCTGCCGAAGCTCATCGCGTCCGCGGCGTCTCTCTTCCCGCTGCTTCTCCTTGCGCTCCCTCTGCTTCCTGCGCTGATCCTCCGGTGTCCCCACATCGCTCTCGGAGCTGGTGCTTTCGTCAGAAGATAATTCCCCTTTACTTTTCCGCTTCTTCTTTTTCTTTTCCTTCTCTTTCTTCTTCTTCTTGTCGATCGCAGCTTTCGCATCCTCGAGCTCCCGGTCCTTCTCTCGCAGCGCCTTCTCATTGTCCAGCTTCATTCAGCTCCGCGCTCAGCTTCTCCATTCGTGCACTGACCAACTGTTCCTGCAGCTCATTGAACTTGCTCGGAGGTCTCGGTCCGGTCCAGTTGCCTCCATACCCGGCATTGTAGCCCCCAGCGTAGCCAGAGCTAAAATTACCGCCAGCTTGATAACCGGTTGGGGGCGGGTAAGGAGGTGGAGGTGGCAATCCAGGTACTCCAGAAGGGTTGTACTGCTGCATAGATTGGGGTGGGAATTGTCCTTGTGCATGTGGGGGTACCCCAGACATCGCAGTATGATAGGTAGTAAAAAGCGATCGAGGATAACAGTGAGTAATCGAGACTGTATGTCACAGGTCACGATTTAAGTCGAGTAGAGTAAGATCAGTATGAATCCCACTTGTAGTACACAGATCACACTTCGTAGAACGGTACCTCGTAGAGCCCCCTTCTTTCAATACACGGCACCGCGTCGACTGCCTCGCAATAGCAGCGCGTAGAATACCGGCCAACAGAGCGTTGTTTAAGTTATAATAACTTTGCTAATAATCGAATAACGATTAGTGAAACAGAGCCACAGGTAATAATTTGCTATAAAATATACTGTGTCTTGTTGAGGCTGCTCATACGCGTTTCGACTCTTGCCAAGAGTCTCGTCAGTGAGCTTTCCGAAAAAAGGATTTCTCCCGTGACCCCTCTGTCACTTAACGGTCCTAAACATGTCACAGTTTCAAATTCACAATAAACAGGCGCCAAGTCACTGTGTGCTCAATGGTGGAGTTGTCATGCTGGTGACGTTCAAACTGCGAGTGACATATGCAAAAGTCCGAGCAAATTGGGTACTATCCCCCTACCGCTGACGTAGGTGGTCTCTCCTTTGCTCGTCACCTCGCGGCGTTCCCAGGGCAGGCATTCAGTCGAATTGTCATCAGGCTCCTCTTCCCAAGGTGTTCCTAGTATGGGAGACGATGAGGAACACAGTGATGCCACGGTGGGGCCTGCTGTATCACGGCGTCGTTCTCGGCGTCGTAAGGCGGCGTCGCGCACCTGGCCTTCCATAGCTACACGCGCAGCTTCGAATTCTCTCAACTGCTGCAGTGGGGCCCCTTGTTCTAGCTTGTCTCGAGTTCTCCACGAGTCGTGGGCCTTAGAATATCCAGTCCAGCGCACCTTCCATTCCTCGATTTCCTTGCCGCGGGAAATACGAACTCGGCGGGCCAAGATGCGATCCACATGTGCTTCACGCTGACCATCCACCACCACTGCCTCTGGAATCGTTGGTTGTCGGCGTGAGGCAAAGGTGGCTGCTCCGTCCACGTACGGCTTCAACCGGTGCTGTGCGAAGACATCGTGTATACGCCAGCCAGGAGGTAGCTGAAGTCGGTACGCCACTGGTGCGCCACGGTCAGCCTCAGGAAGGCCCACCTGCATATCACTGTAAAACCGCTCTGTCACAGCTAACGGCCCGTGGCAGCGTTTGCTGAGCTTGCTGCACAGAGACCTGACCATGAGCTTCTCTGTGAGGTGTTTAGCCTCTACCTAGACAAGGTCGCCCACTGCGTACTTCCGCTGCCCATGCTGCTGATCGAACAGGTCTCGCTGCCGTTGCTGCGCCAGCTCAAGTCTGCTCCTCGCGTCCCGCGACTGCGACGAAAAACGAGATGGTCATTCATGTGCAGTCACTACCCCTCCTTTGCGTCGCCCACTGGCAGGCTGAGCGGCCTCCAGGAACATATCAAGCTGCGACATGGGTGACACGCCGTAACACAGCTCGAAAGGGGTGAAGCCAGTAACATCGCTACGCGAGTCGTTGATAGCAAACTCCACGTTAGTGGCATACAAAGCCCAGTCTTCTGGGTTGTCGTCGACGAAGGAACGGAGCATATCCTCCACGACCCTGTTAGTGTGCTCTGCTTGTCCATCTGACCGAGGCTTGTACGGTGTGGTCATCGCCACTTTTACCCCCATCAGCTTCATCAGCTCCTTCCAGAAGGCGTCCTGAAATCGTGGGTCCCGGTCGCTGACAATCTTCATAGGCGCCCCGTGCTGTCTCCACACAGTGTCAAAGTAGATGCGAGCAACAGTAGCAGCCGAGCTGTCCCCAAAGTTCATGGGGACCACGTGGACCATCTTTGAGAGCTTACAGGTGAAGGCGACGAACGCATCATTTCCTTGCTCAGTTAGAGATAGCCCAGTGACAAAATCCACACCCACTTCCTGCCAATTCCTCGACGGGATTGCGTGTGGGTTAAGCAGGCCGTCAGGGTAGGACGAGCGGGGTTTGACTGCCTGACAAGTAGGGCATGAGGCCACCCAGGCGCCTACGTCGTCAGAGGCGTTCTTCCACCAGAACCGCCGGAGGACTCTCTCCAACGTCTTGTCACGCCCCGTGTGACCAGCTGCCAGGGAGTCGTGGGCCTCTCTGGACACAATCTCTCTGAATGGAGAGTCCTCCCCCAGCACCAGTTGGTAATGACCGGCTGACACCCGCCATAGAACGTCACCCACAATGCGAAGGTGCTTCGAGTGGCGATGGGGTTCATCCTGAACCTACTGCCGCAGTGTGCGAGGAGGGCCTTCACGAGTATACTCGTCCCGAAGAGCCTTGAGGAACTGCCCTGTGGTAGTAGTGCCCCGTGCGTCCCGCGTCCTCGCAGCCTTGCCCGTATCAACCACAACAGGGGGCACCCGCAGGAATCCTTTGAGGCCGTGATCTCGAGGGAGGTGCATACACAACCAACACCGGCCAGGGTAGGTCTTGTGGTTTTCCATTCGTCCCCGCAAATAACTGGTTGGGTTGCCGTCGGAGTCATGTGTGGGGATGACCTCCTCGATACGCATCCCTGCACGTCTGAAGAGCTTCCTCCACTGTGGCATGCGTGACTGAATGTCGGGCAGGAGAAACACAGCCGAAGTGTTCTCTGGGTCCAGTCGACATTCCTGAACATATTTGCAGAGGACGGCTTCGACAGTGAGGTTGTTGCCGCCACGTGAGGGAGTGCACCACACGTTCAACCCCTTCCACCGCTCCTGCAGGCAGTCATCCCAATATCTGTTCACCAGTCGGTCACGCCCATCTGGTCCGCAGCATGCGTCCACGTCGAACTTCCCATATTTCGACTGTAACCGCTCAAATACCGATCGACATGTGCTGCTCACCGACAGCTTTCGCTGTGAAGACGCCTTCTTCGTCGAGGTCTTACGTGCCTTCGGGGCAGTGGTCTTCGATGGCGGCGGAGATGTCGGGGGAGGTAAACTCTGTTCTGGCGCCTTCTTTTTCAACGTCAGCTTGGCACTCAACCGAGTGCGAGAAGCTATCGTCGTGCCAGGGAGTTCTGCCAGAGTTTCAGCTGGCCTGTTCGGTGCCGCAACTGTTGGTGCTGACAGTTTGGCCCCCTTGCCCTTGGCGCGAGAGGCTCCAAGAGCATCGCGAAGGGTCCTTGCCCCCTTTTCCAGAGCCGCATGTTGCCATGCGAAAGTTACCCTCTTCATAGGGGCTGCAGTGGCCTCCACCGGTAGGTCCGCGCCGGGGCACTCTGGCACCCCTCCAGCGTCTGACTTGACCTTCACTGGGAGACCCACGCCGGGGCACGCCTCCACCCAGCCTGCAGTGACCTCCGTCAGGAGATCCGCCGGGGCACGCCTGCACCTCCAGCGTCTGCAGTGACTGACAGGAGATCCGCGCCGGGCACGCCTGCACCCTCCAGCGTCTGCAATGACCTCCGTCAGAAGATCCACGCCGGGGCACGCTTGCACCCTCCAGCGTCTGCGGTGACCTCCGTCATCAGGGAGATCCGCGCGGGCACGCTTGTACCCCTCCAGCGTCTGTAGTGACCTCCGTCAGGAGATCCGCGCCAGGGCACGCTTGTACCCCTCCAGCGTCTGTAGTGACCTCCGTCAGGAGATCCGCGCCGGGGCACACCTGCGTCCCTGCAGCGTCTGTAGTGACCTCCGTCAGGAGATCCGCGCCGGGGCACGCCTGCACCCCTCCAGCGTCTGCGTGGGACTCCATGGCCAGCTCTGCCAGCTGTAGGGTGTCCACCGCATCCAACCAACTGTCCACCTCGGCAAGTCGGGGTAACGTGCCTAAGGCTGCACAACATTCCTACGATCGATTTTAGTATCGCGACATGTCGCGAAACGTCACGAAACGTCTCCGATGCATATCTCAGCTCTTCACGAGTCCTTTCACGTCAAATGACCAAGTTTTGCAGAATCTTACGGAGATGTTGACCCCTTTAGTTTCCCGTCAGTATCGCGATACGCTTCGGGAAGGGGTCAGGGAACATGCCAGGTCAACCGTACTGAACCAATGAAATCATCGTTCATAAATTTTAGCCAATGCAATGTCTGCGATGTAAAGTACGCGTCATCAGTCGAAACCAAAATTATATTGTCAACCTCATCTCCGAAAAT
This sequence comes from Cymbomonas tetramitiformis, assembly GCA_001247695.2. Taxonomy (NCBI): domain Eukaryota; kingdom Viridiplantae; phylum Chlorophyta; class Pyramimonadophyceae; order Pyramimonadales; family Pyramimonadaceae; genus Cymbomonas; species Cymbomonas tetramitiformis. The sequence goes on from LGRX02005218.1 coordinate 10,868, forward strand.
GATGACGTGTCGTACCTCACGTCACAGTTGCAGTCGGAAAAGATCTGCATGCGTGGGAACAAAGTCGAAATACTGAGTGAATGTTTTTCAATATGTTCGTTCTCCTCCCACCCCGTGAGTCAGCGTGCAGCGGCTATTGTTTTCGGTATATTGCGGTATGCTGAACGCAATAAAACTGTGCATTATGATTCTAAGGTGTGTTGGGAACAACATATTTTTTTCATGGGCAAGATCCGTGCAGAAATTAGGAACTGCTGCACGTTTAGCGAGAGGGGGTCATGGGGTATGGGAAATCGAGTCAGAGGACTCCCCGCATGCCCTGCGAGGCCATAATATGCACAGCATCTGCACATATTTCATATCACGTATGCATATTAAAGTCGTGTAGACTTTTAGAAGGGCAGCGGTTCGCTTTATCGGGAACGCGGTTGTTCATCATCCGCGTTTCCGATAGCCAAACCGCCGGGTTTAAATACAGGTTTGAATGTATTCAGACCCAACCCGCTGCCTTTGTGCCAGATATATGTTAGTTATTAGAGTCTCTCGAAACTACTTACGAAGTTTCATAGGCTAAAACGGTCGGCAACCCCTCGGCTGTTTAGAATTTATTAAACATGGTAGGGTTTGAACAAATTTTTCTCCCGAAAGAAGAATTGAGATCACTAAATCAGTACTTAACATCAGAGGGTGTGCTTCTAATATCATATTACCAGGACTATTGCGAATATATCTGAAGAGTTTCATAAGCTTACGCGCACCGGAACTGCCGAATTATTTTACTCATCTTGGGTTTGGGTTTGGGTTTGAATACAAAACCCACAACACAAGGACAGTTTAGAGTAATGCGTTCGACCCAACAACTGAAACTTCAGATTCTTGATACTCATATCTTATTTAAAATATTTCCTGAAGCACAAGGCTTACGTCCCAGTATCTTTGAGACCGCTTGCGATCAAAGATGACCCTTGAGTGTCGCGCGCGCTCAAGGCATCGGCTCAGTTTGCAGTCATGCCTGCAAACTGAGCCAAAACGGGCACATGCGAACTTGATCAAGAGCTCAAAGAATAGCCTATCGTGTTATCTAAACATCTATTATCCGAAAAAATGTTTTCCTAATGTAATGATTTTTAAAAGAGCGAGGGGTATTGCCGCTGGCGAACGGAAAGCAGTTTTCACATACTTAAGCGCCCGATGGAAACCGCACGGTGTCCGCTGGATCGAAAAACGAACGGCTGTGGACGAGTTTCTCGCTTCCGAGGATCGACAATGGGGAAAGTGTTTCGTCAGTGGGGAAATTGGAAGCGTTTGTACTGTTCAACTGTACAAGTATCACGGATGCGTCTGTCGTCTCCCTTGAAGACTCTCTCAACAAAAAATATAAACGCAAATCCCGAGAAAGCAGTCATATGCCACCCAAGAAATGTGGCGTAAACCTTTTCGCGGGTGCGCACAATTTAATAAAGATATTACTACATTTTCAGCGAACGGTTCAGATGATCGATTTTCCAGCACCGAATTTCTTCGGACTATTGTATCACGTAATGTATCCAAGATGTGAATGCTATAGCGCCACATCGGCGACATGGTTCGACATCCGATATCTCCGGCCTCTTACCGCCAGTAAGATGCCATATGTTGCATGCCGTGAGTGATGGTATTCTCAGCAGATGACATATGTTGCATGCCGTGAGTGATGGTATTCTCAGCAGATGACATATGTTGCATGCCGTGAGTGATGATATTCTCAGCAGATGACATATGTTGCATGCCGTCACCATTGCAAATGTCACCTTGCCGACCTATGGCACACATGTTTGATCCGGCAATACCATGAGACACCGCTGATCCATTCATAGTATGAATCTTGGCATTTCAGACTGAGCACCAGCAGAATGCTGTCATAAAGTCGGAATATCCATGCATGCTGACGGCACTAGTGACACTTGACCTAAATGGTGACTTCTCTAAGTACATCACCGATGTAAAAAATGGTTAAGCGGGCAAAGATGGGAACAAAGGTACAGCAAGGAATGTTGTATATGTATGGATATTGATACAATCTTATCAGCTTTGTTGTCAGCTCCCATCAACCAGATGGGCAGGACAAATTGCTAATGTGCAGACAGAGTATAAAAATATAATTACAACAACACCAACACCAACAATATATAATAATGAGAATATGCATACACACACATAAGAGTCAAGGGGACTCACAAAGCCCCACACCCCGCTCAAGGGTGTCTCTTTTTCTTTTTTCTTTTTCTTTTGCATACACACAAATATACTGCAACCAATTATATTGGTAACTTACAATATGGTGTGGGTGTGGGTGGTAACCACCCACAAGCCCGTGTCGCATGCTAAGTGCAGTCGAGAGTTCAAACAGTTCCAGTAAACAGCGAGAGCCAACCACTGCAGGTAAACTCACTGTGTCACTCGTTCTGGATAGCGCTTTCGGAAAATCAGGCAGGCTCTATGTCACCGGTCAGCAGCAATAATCCAGCGGGTCACAGTCCATCGGAATCTGACTAGGCCCTGTATATTTGAAATACACCCTGCCGCGCTGTGCATGGGAACACATCGCGCAAAACAGGGGCATGCACAGAAATGGGCCCTGGAAGACTTCAGGACGGTACCATCTCCCGCGGGGGGAGTCAAAATATGTCAACTCAAACTACGCTGCAGAGTAACACAGTGCTCGATCAGTTCCACAAAAGTGACACGTGGGCACACCTTGAAGCGCCTTGGAGTAACACTAGGCCCTATATATATATATATATATGCAAAAACAAATTCATAATATATATGCAAAAACAAATTCCCAAAACAGCTCAAGAACTCCGAAGCGAAAAGCACAGGGTGGTCAGCGCAGTGAGCGGGTCATGGATTTGTCTGTCTACTTCTACGGAGCGTCTCGACCAGAGTTTTCCAAACCTTCCTTTCAATATTTCCTGCCATCTTCCGTACAGCTCTCCGGAGCCGCACCGGAGAACATCATGCACGACCCTATATATAGCGCGTTACACTTGATAATGTGAAATGCACGCGGCATTCATATCATTATGACCGTAGTGCTATTTACTTGATCATGTGTAATGCTGTGTGTGCGTACCCATCATCGTCCATGTCTAGGGCCGATGTCACTTGTCGTTCAACTGCAATCCAGTTTATGGTGATCCATCCTCTGTATGCCAAATACTGCAACAGCATGACCACCCCGGTGCATCCATGCTTCACGCGTGCCGTTTTATATATGCTTGAAGTGGCATCAATGTCCACAACGAATGCTGGAAATTCATGCATGTGTGTGTGTATGTGTGCACGTGCTCTTCGTACGAATATATACAATGTGTACATGTGTTCTATGTATCTGTGTGATATATGTATGAGTGTATGTGCTCTAGGTATGTATGTCAAGGTAATGTTTACGCTCGGGATCATTTGAACAAAACTTCTGATTTTCAAGATCGTGAGATATGGGAGATTTCTTACGTTTGCGCTTACGTTTGCGCTTACGTATGGTTAAGTATGGGTGGCGCAATTGAGCGTTATCAAACATAACTTTTACATATCGCGGCCAATTTGAGCCCTGAAGCGCGCAATAGGTTTAGAATGCTTTGAGCTATTTATCAAATGAAGAAATTCAAAACGTTTTTGCAAATTGCCCCAAGCTTGAACAATGACCTCGATGTATGGACGACCGTGAATGAAGTGAACTGGCAGCACGATGCTGTCTGTTTCGCTCATCATAGGCACATTTATGCCTTAAATTGTGCGAGACTTGCACATCGTATCTCTTTCAAATTAGCTCTTAAAAACACTGCGGAGGTTTCTTGATAAAATTGATGCAAACCGACACTAGACACGTCACAACTGGATACTTTCATGGCTGCGGTCATCCTTAGGTTTGCTGAACCAACCATCACACGCGGCGATCATAAAATTCGAAATTTATTTGTGGATTTTACCACGTCATCATTTAATGATGCGTTCAATTTGATTGATAACGTGAACGTGCAGTGCAATGCAAAGTTTACTGTGCCCGGCATATGTCATGGTGTGTGGCGAGCCGCAATGTGACACTGTCAGCAGTTTTGCTGTGTGATGCACGATACGTGAAGCTTCACTCTCAGAGCGATGCATGCAGAGATGGTAACGGCGATGGCATTTTAAGGACGGCAACTGGATTTTGCGAAGCCACAGGCGCTTCACAAGCAGCTTACGGACGTTGTTAGTAATCGTTGGAGCGGTGTTTGTCATCGTTGATCTTTGCGATCGGCGCTCGCTTCGATGATTTACATATTTTACTGATGTGATGAATATATCTGATTGGATTGAAGTGAATTACGGTGTAGTATTGTGATCTGATGTAGTGTAAGGTAATTTGGCCAGATTCTACATGAGAATGCACACATTATTTGGGGCGCCATGCATGAAGTTACGTATGACGAAGAATATACCCGCCAACTATTTGTTTCCTGGTAAACTTAGTTCGGGGAACATACCTGAAGGAATATGTATACGACTCCAAGAGATACAGCGGCGCCTTTGCTGAAGTTCTGCGTGCGTGACGTAAAAATGTTTCCCCTGAGCAACTTACTTGAGGGGAGTACTTGGACACACCATCAATATGCAAATCGGTGGTGCACGTAGGGACACATGCACACCCACGCGTATGAGCGCAAGGCGTGCACGCATGTGCGTGCTACGTATGCTCAGCCGCGTCAACCTCAAAGATTCTTCGGTTGATACGTTATATATTTTTGTTTCGTAAATATACATAAACCCACAATCACGCACCAGCCCCACGACCGTAACTACTAGCATGTTACAAAGCAGTGCGCATCATATTTGTGTATGCGCTGCTGAACAACTCGCGTGACTCACACATTGGGCGAGGGTCGATCAACATAGGAACACGTTCATAGCAGCACGCGTATTGAAATCACTCTATCAAGCTCTGTGCATGCATGCCATCGTACAGTCGATACGCCTGCCGCGTCATATTACCACCTGCCTCTGGGATTTCTGTAGCTCGAATTGATGGCAGCAATTACATGTCTCTCACATAAGAGTACTGGATGCGATGGCTTGATGCATTCAGACCATGCAAGACCATATGTGTTTTCGTTAACATATATGTTTGATTAGATCCCCTCACGATCGCAACTCAGCTATAAAAAGACAGCAATCTGTCCCTAGATGGTGGGGCTGATGCATATACCTTCAAAGCGATTGCTGTTGCAAATCCCACAGCGCCACTGAATCCCATCGGTTGAAGATACGGAGCCGCCATATCAATGAGCGAATCGAAATATTTCTCAGCAGCAGCCTGCTGCATGCATGCCCTTCGGTGCACGATCCGTCATAAAAACTGTGAAGAACATGCTTATTTCGTCGACAACTCCGAAATTGGTATACGCAATTTTCTCAAAACAAACTCTACGCGCAATAAGTTGAGACGTGTTTGCATAAACTAATAACGCTGTTGAGCAAGGGCGGGCGATTGTGCCACATTACCGCAGCTTGTGCTTTGTCGTCGCCAGACTCGTCCGCGATCTTGCTCGACGACGTATTGCTATCGCTTTCATGAATGATAGTTTTGGCTGGATCGACCTGTTTAACAACATCGCGACTACCTGCGGATGATATATCTTCGTCTTGCTGCGCATTGGTCACACGAAACCCGCCTGCAGACTTCTGCACCACCACATTGCGTATAGATGGGCGCTTGTCAATTGCACGTTGCCCTGAATTGTTTCTGAAACCAGCGACATGGCTCCGGGATTTACTCGTCACAGAACGATACGAACTGCCCCGAGATACACATATGCCACTTCGATGACTTGCAAACACGGGTGCCATTTGTTAAGTATACGCTTGTCTTGTACCAGCGAGTGGGCAACCAAGCAATTACTGCAGTGCGCCAACTTACAGGTTACAGCCAATGAGCTGATGCAAACATCGATGCCATGGTGTGGATAAAAGCACGTATAATAACCACAAACAAGCGAATGTTTGGGGGCGATCGAAACATAAGTATTAGACCTCTGCTCCTTGTGATTTGGAACCGGACCAAATTACCTTACTTACTTACTTAATCAGCAGCAGCAGCAAAGCGCGAATCCCAACGGGCGACACAGACGAACTTCCGATCTCACGATCGCCAGACGCTAACGATAACGGGCGACGCAGTCGAATTTTCCATCTCACGATCGCCAGGCGCTAACGATGACAGTGCCACTGCAGTCGCGTACATTTATCGCGACGCCACCCACGCGTTATGGCATGGCATGATGGGAAGCAAAAAGCAAAGCACTGTCGCGCACATGATCCTGCGGTCAGATGATGTAATGGCGATATCCATGTTAACATCGCATGGTAATTAATCGCGCTGTCCAAAAAGATCGACGCCTAGTGGAGATCGCATATTTGTGATCGACAGCGCCTAGACCTCTGATCTTTATCGTCTTGGCATCAAGTGAATCACCTTACCTTACTTTATACCTACCTCTGATCTTTATCGTCTTGGCATGAAGTGAATTATCTTACTTACTTAGTCAATCAGCAGCAGCAAAGCTCGAATCCCAACGGGCGATACACTCGAATGTTCCATCTCACGATCGCCAGACGCTAACGATGACAGTGCCACAACAGTCGCGTGTATGTACCACGACGCCACCCACGCGTTATGGCATGGCATGCCGGGAAGCAAAAAGCAAAGCACTGTCGCGCACATGATCCTGCGGTCATATGATGTAATGGCGATATCCATGTTAACATCGCATGGTAATTTATTGTGCTGTCCAAAAAGATCGACGCCTAGTGGAGATCGCATATTTGTGATCGACAGCGCCTAGTACCTTACCTTACCTTAGTCAATCAGCAGCAGCAGCAGCAGCAGCAGCAGCAAAGCTCGAATCCCAACGGGCGACGCAGTCGAATTTTCGATCTCACGATCACCAGACGCCAACGATGACAGTGCCACAACAGTCGCGTACATTTATCGCGACGCCACCCACGCGTTATGGCATGGCATGCTGGGAAGCAAAAAGCAAAGCACTGCCGCGCACATGATCCTACGGCCAGATAGTGTAATGGCGAAAATGATTTAAACATCGCATGGCCGACGCGATGTTCGGAAATCAGATAGATTGAAGATTCACTTCTACATTGCATAGCAGACGCGAGGATCGAGAAATGTCAAATCATTAATGGACTGGCAGACTCGATGTTCATGTTCGGATCTCTCGTGTGCGCCACGTCAGCAAGATAAATAATCCCATCGACCGTCAGATGCGCCTAGTGGAGATCTTAATTTAAGATCGACCGGGCCTAGACCTCTGACCTTTATAATCTTCACCCAAACCAAATTACCTTACCTTACCTACCTCTGACCTTTATAATCTTCACCCAAACCAAATTACCTACCTCTGACCTTTATCGTCTTGGCACGTGAAGTAAATTACCTTACTACCTTTGACCTTTATAATCTTCACCCAAACCAAATTACCTTAGTCAATCAGCAGCAGCAGCAGCAGCAGCAGCAGCAGCAGCAGCAGCAGCAGCAAAGCTCGAATCCCAACGGGCGATACAGTCGAATGTTTCATCTCACGATCGCCAGGCGCTAACGATGACAGTGCCACTGCAGTCGCGTACATTTATCGCGACGCCACCCACGCGTTATGGCATGGCATGCTGGGAAGCAAAAGGCAAAGCACTGTCGCGCACATGATCCTGCGGTCATATGATGTAATTACGAAAATGATTTAAACATCGCATGGCCGACGCGATGTTCGGAAATCAGATAGATTCGCTTTTACATTGCATAGCAGACGCAAGGATCGAGAAATGTCAAATCATTAATGGAATGGCAGACTCGATGTTCATGTTCGGATCTCTCGAGTGCGCCACGTCGGCAAGATAAATAATCCCATCGACCGTCAGATGCGCCTAGTGGAGATCTTAATTTAAGATCGACCGGGCCTAGTACCTTACCTTACCTTAGTCAATCAGCAGCAGCAGCAGCAGCAGCAGCAGCAGCAGCAAAGCTCGAATCCCAACGGGCGATACAGTCGAATGTTTCATCTCACGATCGCCAGGCGCTAACGATGACAGTGCCACTGCAGTCGCGTACATTTATTGCGACGCCACCCACGCGTTATGGCATGGCATGCTGGGAAGCAAAAGGCAAAGCACTGTCGCGCACATGATCCTGCGGTCATATGATGTAATGGCGAAAATGATTTAAACATCGCATGGCCGACGCGATGTTCGGAAATCAGATAGATTCGCTTTTACATTGCATAGCAGACGCGAGGATCGAGAAATGTCAAATCATTAATGGAATGGCAGACTCGATGTTCATGTTCGGATCTCTCGGGTGCGCCACGTCGGCAAGATAAATAATCCCATCCACCGTCAGATGCGCCTAGTGGAGATCTTAATTTAAGATCGACCGGGCCTAGTACTTAGTCAATCAGCAGCAGCAGCAGCAGCAGCAAAGCTCGAATCCCAACGGGCGATACAGTGGAATTTTCGATCTCACGATCGCCAGACGCCAACGATGACAGTGCCACTGCAGTCGCGTACATTTATCGCGACGCCACCCACGCGTTATGGCATGGCATGTTGGGAAGCAAAAAGCAAAGCACTGTCGCGCACATGATCCTGCGGTCAGATAGTGTAATGGCGAAAATGATTTAAACATCGCATGGCCGACGCGATGTTCGGAAATCAGACAGATTCGCTTTTACATTGCATAACAGACGCGAGGATCGAGAAATGTCAAATCATTAATGGACTGGCAGACTCGATGTTCATGTTCGGATATCTCGAGTGCGCCACGTCGGCAAGATAAATAATCCCATCGACCGTCAGATGCGCCTAGTGGAGATCTTAATTTAAGATCGACCGGGCCTAGTACCTACCTTTGACCTTTATAATCTTCACCCAAACCAAATTACCTTACCTTACCTTACCTTAGTCAATCAGCAGCAGCAGCAGCAGCAGCAGCAGCAGCAAAGCTCGAATCCCAACGGGCGACGCAGTCGAATTTTCCATCGCACGATCACCAGACGCCAACGATGACAGTGCCATTGCAGTCGCGTACATATATCGCGACGCCACCCACGCGTTATGGCATGGCATGCTGGGAAGCAAAAGGCAAAGCACTGTCGCGCGCATGATCCTACGGCCAGATAGTGTAATGGCGAAAATGATTTAAACATCGCATGGCCGACGCGATGTTCGGAAATCACATAGATTCGCTTTTACATCGCATAGCAGACGCGAAGATCGAGAAATGTCAAATCATTAATGGAATGGCAGACTCGATGTTCATGTTCGGATCTCTCGAGTGCGCCACGTCGGCAGGATAAAAAATCCCATCCAACGTCAGATGCGCCTAGTGGAGATCTTAATTTAAGATCGACCGGGCATAGTACCTTAGTCAATCAGCAGCAGCAGCAGCAGCAGCAGCAGCAGCAGCAAAGCTCGAATCCCAACGGGCGACGCAGTCGAATTTTCGATCTCACGATCGCCAGACGCCAACGATGACAATGCCACTGCAGTCGCGTACATATATCGCGACGCCACCCACGCGTTATGGCATGGCATGCTGGGAAGCAAAAAGCAAAGCACTGTCGCGCACATGATCCTACGGCCAGATAGTGTAATGGCGAAAATTATTTAAACATCGCATGGCCGACGCGATGTTCGGAAATCAGATAGATTGAAGATTCAATTTTACATTGCATAGCAGACGCGAGGATCGAGAAATGTCAAATCATTAATGGACTGGCAGACTCGATGTTCATGTTCGGATCTCTCGTGTGCGCCACGTCAACAAGATAAATAATCCCATCGACCGTCAGATGCGCCTAGTGGAGATCTTAATTTAAGATCGACCGGGCCTAGTACATAGTCAATCAGCAGCAGCAGCAGCAGCAGCAGCAGCAAAGCTCGAATCCCAACGGGCGACGCAGTCGAATTTTCGATCAAACGATCGCCAGACGCCAACGATGACAGTGCCACCGCAGTCGCGTACATTTATCGCGACGCCACCCACGCGTTATGGCATGGCATGCTGGGAAGCAAAAAGCAAAGCACTGTCGCGCACATGATCCTGCGGTCAGATGATGTAATGGCGAAAATGATTTAAACATCGCATGGCCGACGCGATGTTCGGAAATCAGATAGATTCGCGTTTACATTGCATAGCAGACGCGAGGATCGAGAAATGTCAAATCATTAATGGAATGGCAGACTCGATGTTCATGTTCGGATCTCTCGAGTGCGCCACGTCGGCAAGATAGATAATCCCATCCACCGTCAGATGCGCCTAGTGGAGATCTTAATTTAAGATCGACCGGGCCTAGAATAAACTAAACTTGGCCCATGCCACGTCAATCAGCAGCAGCAGCAGCAGCAAAGCTCAAATCGCAACGGGCGTCACAGACGACTTTCGATCTCACGATCGCCAGACGCTAACGATGGCAGTGCCGCTGCATTCGCGTGCATTTACCGCGACGCTACCCACGCGTTATGGCATCGCATGTCGAGACGTACATATTAAGCACTGTCGCACACATGATCCTAACGCTCCGGGGAGGACTTAAAATGCCAGATCATATTTGATACTCAGCATTATTCGACGGTTCCACTCGCTGCACGCACAGCTCAACAGCGGAGCGCTGATTTTTGAACGTGGCTTTTTATGTGTACAATGCCCACATAGGTTGCATGCTGTTATTTTGTGTGTTTCGTTTTTGGGACGCGTTGCGCGCATGAGCATGGATGCGCGCGCGCATGCTTGTTTTCGATATTCGTCGTTTTGGTCACGACGTGCGCATAATCAGTCGTTGCTTTGATCGCATGTGTCCTCATTCAGTATGTAAGAACTGCATGCATGCGATTGTGCGCGCCACATAAGTGCATGCTGCGCATCGGCATGTACCCGCGCGCGTGTGCGTTGACTGTGAGCATGCTCTCGCAGTGGCAACGATAATGTATTTCCGTTGCCAACACGTTTGCGGTATTGTAGCGCGCGTACGAAGAGCGGCAGCCAATTTATCATGCAAGTTGCTGTAATAGAAAGGTGTGTGTGTGTGTGTGTTTGGCACAGGGTCATGATGGCGGAGGTCGATGAGACGTCATTCGTGCTTCGATTTACAATGCTGCGACCGATCGAAGTAGCGCGAGGTTTGATGCACGTTCATGGCGGTGAAATGCACTTTTATGTATATATGATATAAGAAGCGCTTGCCCATTAATATCGCCACACGTGAAGGCAGCCAACCATGCATAGGCTCGCGCCAGCCGCGAGTGGGAATTGCAAATGTCACTCAGTCGAATGATGAATTATAACGAGCAAGTAGTGTATGCATGTAGCCGCAGTCAGGTATCATTCCGATGGTTACATGTTGGATATTCACACGCATGCATTATCAACACCCACCATTCACACAGGAATGCACTACGGGCACATCAATATATGTGCCAAATCATGGAAGCAAAGTAGCTCTTGCTTCTCTCTCACACACGAACACACACACACACACACATCACATACTCAGCACTAAGCACTAAGTTACACACCACGGAGAGCATCATATATATCACGCCCTGCACATGCACGTTGATGCGTTTATCGGATGATGAAGGAGGACGATGTCCACGAGACTCGCACAAGTTCTTGGTCTGGGTTCGATCCCCGGCGTCCTGCATCAGTAAATATTGCTTTATTCGCACGTTTTCCGGCTGGATACACAATTACGCATGCACAATCATATAATAATCCGCATACACAGCCAATCATTTGCGTCTCGGCATAATGTGATATTTTTTATTCGCAAGGGTAATTGTTAAAGATTGCATTCGATATACGCATCAGCCTATTTGCGCACAGTTTGTGCAGCATGCAGTCATAATGAGATTTTCACATTGTCAAAATTTAAAGTACTAATATGATGATCATAGTAGTATGCCATGCGTGCTAGATGCCAACTGCCGCAGTGCTACAAACGTGCCCCGCCCTTTGTTATTCGTCCTAAAACACAAATGCCAGCTCAAGATGGGCACAATAATTCTATGCATGTGCAAGGGGTATCAATGGACATCAGATTATGCAGTGCTCGCCTCAAGCACCACCTTAGTCACTGTCTCGGCTTGTGCTCAAAATTATTGATGAATATCAGCGAGTGCGTTGTGAGTGCATACGCCCGTTGATGCACACACGCACACGCACTAAGCACACACGCACGCGCGCGCGCGACACACACATACACACACATAATAAAGTGAACGAGCTAATGCGCATGCCAATCAAAGCTAGACGTATATATACATATATATATATATACAACGTTGTATATGTATATATATATATATGGGGACTTCAATGCAGCCGATTTCCCTCTCGAATTTCACGGTGTGCGCTCGAGCACCAACGTGTGATATTTTCATAATATACTTGCAGTGTAACACTGGCTGAGCTTCCTACGTGGCTGCACACTTTCTTTTTTGGCTAGGATGTGTGGGTGCGGTATATAGTCATGCCCTGATCTATTCCCACAAGCATGTTTCTCACATCCACTGGATTGATGGTGGGTCTGCTTTTGTCAGCGGGCAACGTGTGCATGCTACATGCAACATGCATATCGATTGTTAAAGTGGCAAGAATGTGTGTGCGCGCGCGCGCTTGCAGTCGCGAGTGTGTGTGTGTATGAGTTGTGTTTGGATGCGTGTGCAAGTATGTAATTATGCGCATGCATGAGTGTGGCTTTTCCTCGGACCGACTCCTTTGGCACACCGTAGCCGCAGAAGATCAATCGCACTATGTACCCACACCGGGGATCAAAGCATTCAGCCATGATTGTGTGTGTGTGTGAAAGAGAGTGAGCATGTGTATCACATGTATGCAAAATGGGCATGTGCACCACCAACTCATGTATAGTGAGCCTCCATTATTTTTCACATGATGTTCACCCCCACCTAAGCAATTGCCACAAGCTGGCGGACATCGCCATACATGTGTAGCAGAAACGTAACTCTGCTACGAGGGTCATATATTGCTTGCTCAGACTTCAGCTAACACTCCAAGAGGTTGTTGACATCAACATTATCCACATCAACATGTATAACGCTCCATATATTCTTCACGATTTGTTGCAGACATGTCTCATCAATTAGGCAATCTTAGTATTGATTATGCAGTCAGCGCTAATTGCGCGCAGCGCGCCGCGATGTTGATGTATGGCATGCTGGGAAGCAAAAAGCAAAGCACTGTCGCGCACATGATCCTGCGGTCATATGATGTAATGGCGAAAATGATTTAAACATCGCATGGCCGACGCGATGTTCGGAAATCAGATAGATTCGCTTTTACATTGCATAGCAGACGCGAGGATCGAGAAATGTCAAATCATTAATGGAATGGCAGACTCGATGTTCATGTTCGGATCTCTCGTGTGCGCCACGTCGGAAAGATAAAAAATCCCATCCGCCGTCAGATGCGCCTAGTGGAGATCTTAATTTAAGATCGACCGGGCCTAGACCTCTGACCTTTATAATCTTCACCCAAACCAAATTACCTTACCTTACCTTACCTTACCTTAGTCAATCAGCAGCAGCAGCAGCAGCAGCAGCAGCAGCAGCAGCAGCAGCAGCAGCAAAGCTCGAATCCCAACGGGCGACGCAGTCGAATTTTCGATCTCACGATCGCCAGACGCCAACGATGACAGTGCCACTACAGTCGCGTATATTTATCGCGACGCCACCCACGCGTTATGGCATGGCATGCTGGGAAGCTACAAGCAAAGCACTGTCGCGCACATGATCCTACGGTCAGATAGTGTAATGGCGAAAATTATTTAAACATCGCATGGCCGACGCGATGTTCGGAAATCAGATAGATTCGCATGGTAATTAATCGTGCTGTCCAAAAAGATCGACGCCTAGTAGAGATCGCATATTTGTGATCGACAGCGCCTAGATAGACCTCTGGCCTTTATCGTCTTGGCATGGAGTAAACTACTTTACCTTACCTTACTACTTCTGACCTTTATCGTCTTGGCATGAAGTGAATACCTCTGACCTTTATCGTCTTGGCATGAAGTAAATTACTTTACCTTACCTACCTCTGACCTTTATAATCTTCACCCAAACCAAATTACCTTACCTTACCTTACCTTACCTTAATCAGCAGCAGCAGCAGCAGCAAAGCTCGAATCCCAACGGGCGATACAGTCGAATGTTCCATCTCACGATCGCCAGGCGCTAACGATGACAGTGCCACTGCAGTCGCGTACATTTATCGCGACGCCACCCACGCGTTATGGCATGGCATGCTGGGAAGCAAAAAGCAAAGCACTGTCGCGCACATGATCCTGCGGTCATATGATGTAATGGCGAAACTGATTTAAACATCGCATGGCCGACGCGATGTTCGGAAATCAGATAGATTCGCTTTTACATTGCATAGCAGACGCGAGGATCGAGAAATGTCAAATCATTAATGGAATGGCAGACTCGATGTTCATGTTCGGATCTCTCGAGTGCGCCACGTCGGCAAGATAAAAAATCCCATCGACCGTCAGATGCGCCTAGTGGAGATCTTAATTTAAGATCGACCGGGCCTAGTACATAGTCAATCAGCAGCAGCAGCAGCAGCAGCAGCAGCAGCAGCAGCAGCAAAGCTCGAATCCCAACGGTCGACGCAGTCGAATTTCCGATCTCACGATCGCCAGACGCCAACGATGACAGTGCCACTGCAGTCGCGTACATTTATCGCGACGCTACCCACGCGTTATGGCATGGCATGCTGGGAAGCAAAAAGCAAAGCACTGTCGCGCGCATGATCCTACGGTCAGATAGTGTAATGGCGAAAATGATTTAAACATCGCATGGCCGACGCGATGTTCGGAAATCAGATAGATTCGCTTTTACATCGCATAGCAAACGCGATGTTCATGTTCGGATCTCTCGAGTGCGCCACGTCGGCAAGATAAATAATCCCATCGACCGTCAGATGCGCCTAGTGGAGATCTTAATTTAAGATCGACCGGGCCTAGTACTTAGTCAATCAGCAGCAGCAGCAGCAAAGCTCGAATCCCAACGGGCGATACAGTCGAATGTACCATCTCACGATCGCCATACGCTAACGATGACAGTGCCACAACAGTCGCGTGTATGTACCACGACGCCACCCACGCGTTATGTCATGGCATGCTGGGAAGCAAACAGCAAAGCACTGCCGCGCACATGATCCTACGGTCAGGTGATGTAATGGCGATATCCATGTTAACATCGCATGGGAACCAATCGCGCTGTCCACAAATATCGACGCCTAGTGGAGATCTTAATTTAAGATCGACCGGGCCTAGACCTCTGATCTTTATCGTCTTGGCACCAAGTAAATTTTCTACCTCTGACCTTTATCGTCTTGGCATGAAGTGAATTACCTTATTACCTCTGACCTTTATAATCTTCACCCAAACCAAATTACCTACCTCTGACCTTTATAATCTTGGCACCAAGTAAATTACCTTACTTACTACCTCTGACCTTTATAATCTTCACCCAAACCAAATTACCTTACTTACCTTACTTACCTTACTACCTCTGACCTTTATAATCTTCACCTAAACCAAATTACCTTACCTTAGTCAATCAGCAGCAGCAGCAGCAGCAGCAGCAGCAGCAGCAAAGCTCGAATCCCAACGGGCGACGCAGTCGAATTTTCGATCTCACGATCGCCAGACGCCAACGATGACAGTGCCACTGCAGTCGCGTACATTTATCGCGACGCCACCCACGCGTTATGGCATGGCATGCTGGGAAGCAAAAAGCAAAGCACTGTCGCGCACATGATCTTACGGCCAGATAGTGTAATGGCGAAATTTATTTAAACATCGCATGGCTGACGCGATGTTCGGAAATCAGATAGATTCGCTTTTACATTGCATAGCAGACGCGAGGATCGAGAAATGTCAAATCATTAATGGAATGGCAGACTCGATGTTCATGTTCGGATCTCTCGAGTGCGCCACGTCGGCAAGATAAATAATCCCATCGACCGTCAGATGCGCCTAGTGGAGATCTTAATTTAAGATCGACCGGGCCTAGTACCTTAGTCAATCAGCAGCAGCAGCAGCAGCAGCAGCAGCAAAGCTCGAATCCTAACGGGCGATACAGTCGAATGTTTCATCTCACGATCGCCAGGCGCTAACGATGACAGTGCCACTGCAGTCGCGTACATTTATCGCGACGCCACCCACGCGTTATGGCATGGCATGCTGGGAAGCAAAAGGCAAATCACTGTCGCGCACATGATCCTGCGGTCATATGATGTAATGGCGAAAATGATTTAAACATCGCATGGCCGACGCGATGTTCGGAAATCAGATAGATTCGCTTTTACATTGCATAGCAGACGCGAGGATCCAGAAATGTCAAATCATTAATGGAATGGCAGACTCGATGTTCATGTTCGGATCTCTCGAGTGCGCCACGTCGGCAAGATAAATAATCCCATCCACCGTCAGATGCGCCTAGTGGAGATCTAAATTTAAGATCGACCGGGCCTAGTACCATAGTCAATCAGCAGCAGCAGCAGCAGCAGCAGCAGCAGCAGCAGCAAAGCTCGAATCCCAACGGGCGACGCAGTCGAGTTTTCGATCGCACGATCACCAGACGCCAACGATGACAGCGCCACTGCAGTCGCGTACATATATCGCGACGCCACCCACGCGTTATGGCAGTGCCACAACAGTAGCGTGCATGCACACGAAGCAGTTACCGTTCAAAGAGAATGACGTCAGTTATGCTTTGCAGATGCACTATGATCTGATGTGACAATTTTTTGCTCATTCAAAAAAACGTATATGGGTTATGGTTTCGGCGCATGAAGTAAAAGCTCTAACATGCAAAACACCACGTATTTAGACCGTTGACAGAACATATATTTCGATATGGCCATTCGCTTTTATAACATAGTTAAAATAATCATAACATTCTGCAGGTCTCTGGAAGAAATTCGCGAATTTCACGCAGCGCTCTTAGAAGAACTTGAGCGTTGTGAGGCGATCTATATTAGCAGCTTTATCGAGATCGAATATCAACCACCAATATGATTATCAACAGAGTCGGGATGCGCATACTTATGAATTTGGGCATTTGCCTGCTGTTAATGCTGTTGGAAATCGGCTCGCAAATGTCGTTTATCTGCGTACACAACTCCATATTTGTGTGCGAGATGCAGTTTGGCGTGCGTAGCAATCACAGGATGCTGGTACATGCTGTGCGCGGAGGACCACGCGCAAACTCAGGAGGAGCACGCAAAAATTCCGGTGGCGTACGCAAAAACGCTGGAGGCGCTCGCACGAACGCTGGAGGCGCTCGCACGAACGCTGGAGGCGTTCGCACGAACGCTGGAGGCGCTCGCATGAACGCTGGAGGCGCTCGCGAAAACAGTGGAGGCGCTCGCGAAAACAGTGGAGGCGCTCGCGAAAACAGTGGAGGCGCACGTGAAAACAGTGGAGGCGCACGTGAAAACAGTGGAGGTTTACGACCACACGCTGGCACGCGCGAGGGAAATGAGAACGCCGTTGGAAACACAGGTGAGTCAGCAATGCAGTATTGCCCAATTTTGCGACACATAGTGAACAAGCAGCACCTCGGATTATGACACATTTTATCAATGTGGCGAATAGCATGCATCAGGAATCTGATGTTGAAATAATGCATCAATTATTAGCACGGAAGCTAAAAAATGCATCTGCTTGTTATGCAGGACCTGTTGGACAGCAAAACGCTCTTGGCAATCATGGTACGCCATCACACACCATATCTAGCAGCACTGATTCTGATGTTGAAATAATGCATCAATGCAGTTTGCATGGAAGTTAAAAAATGCATCTGCTTGTTGTGCAGGACCTGTTGGACAGCAAAACGCTCTTGGAAATCATGGTACGACATCACCCACCATATCTAGCAGCACTGATTCCGATGTTGAAATAATGCATCAATGCAGTTTGCATAGAAGTTAAGAAATGCATCTGCTTGTTGTGCAGGACCTGTTGGGCAGCAAAACGCTCTTGGCAATCATGGTACGACATCACACACCATATCTAGCATTTCTGTTGGTCACATATATTGCATATGTTTATCTTTGTTTATTGAAGCGATTTAACGTGACGTGTATCATCTAAATGAAGTTGAAAAAAAATGAATGTAATGCAGGTCCTGTTGGTCAACAAAATGCACTTGGAAGCACCAATTCAGGACCAGTTGGTCATCAGAATGCTTCAGTGGATGCAGGTGAAACAATTCTAAACAGCATGCACGTTGCACGTAAAACTTTATTTGTTGAGAACATGATTATAATGATTGTGCAAGTAGTGGGTATCCTTATTATTCAATGTGTATAGTATGACACATCATATCACAAACAGCCATGCTTGTGCAACCACTGCGGCACCTCAAGGTGTATACCTAAATTCATTTTGAAAATAGTAAATACAGAAATGGAAATTGAACAACTAAGCAATGTTTTTGTTTTTGGTGTGACAGTCAACCGCAATAAGACATTGTCGTTTTTAGAACGACAGCAGCTCGCACGAAAATGGATGAACATGCCTCCGATAACTACAATGGAAGAAAGTAATCCTATTCATTTTGACAACCTGCAACACCAACAACCATGTGGTATAGGCAATTGCCCACCGGCAGAGTTAGCTTTGTCATTCAATAATCGTGAACCCGCACAGATTTGCTGCGACAGCCATCGCTGTCGCGAACAGCCTGCATGCGATACATGCAGAATGTTATGCGAAGCAGATGATCAACGCACAGAGGCAGATCGAGTACCCAATGACGTTTCATCCGCCGGCTGTTTACAGGTGAAAAGAAATGTACATAAATTGAAATATAAGTATATACATATACATACATACAGATAAGCTATGCATATGGATCTCTGCTCGATAGGTATTCGCAGCGCTCATTAGATATTGGTGATTGCGTGTTGAAGAAAATTTCTGCATCCCAACCCAACGTTTGTAATTTAACTCACTGAGCTTGTTTTCATGCAGACCGCTCGGGCATATTCGACAGTCGGCCAACAATTTATTCAAAAGATGAGCAAACACACTTCGTATAAATATGATGGCAACAATCAGCCTTTGGTGTTTTATACCGAAGACCTTGGGCATGAGCATGAATGGCCGATGCCTTCTGCCTTTGTTCCTGCGCATATGCAGTCCATCCCTGGGTTCCCAGACGATGTGGCATCCTTGCTACAATCCACTGTGGTGTTGGATGATGCTTTACGGGGCAAAGTGCTCACACGCAAAGGCTTGTCACCAATGTTCTTGGTGCGTCTGGAAAATGGCCAGTTACGTGAAGTACATCGACGACATATTGTTCAAAATCAAGTAAGATTATTTTTGTATACATATATATATGTTCAATGTATTATGCGACATCATACTATTAAAGTGATGTTTAAAAAGAGAATTGCATTATACAACCTTTGACCTTTGTGAATACAAATCCATCGCACCTGGAGTTTTATCAATAATAACTTGTTTATTGACAGTGCAATCCTCTGTCTAGTCCGCATTAGTTAATAAAAATATTATTTATTGGGAATCAACCACTGTGCGATGAAACATTTATTGTTTCCTTATCTATACTATTGATGAAAGCTATTTTTTTTAAATAGTTAATTATTTTATAAGTCAATAATTGGAAGCACTGTACGCGCGTCCTTTTGCTGCTACATAAAAAACCTTTATAGTGAAGTAAATTACCCCATATAGTCAATCAGCAGCAACAACAGTAAAGCTTAAATTCCTGTACTGTCGCATGCATGCACACGCATGCTGCTATTGGTACGCTACGTTTGTTGTTGTCGTACGTGGATTACCTTATGTAATTGAAAAGTGTATGCCAAGCAGTGCAAGCATGATACAGATAGCCTGCACACAATTGTGCTTGCCATGAAACACACGAGCTTCGGGTTTTATACATGACCAAATTGAATATGTTCGCATGCTGACGCAATATGCGTTGAAACACGTATGTACGCAGGGAACACCTACTTTATTCTCATGTGCTACCTCTACTGCGAAGGATACTTTTATAGACACTTTATACGATTTTGATTGCAGCTACGACCCGTACGGTCCGCTTTTTGCTGTTACGCCTTCCACCTCAGCACCAACTGCAAAGACATCATGCGATTTAATGACCGAGTTGTTTCTAAACACCGAACAACCAGTTTGCGCACCCATTTGCGAAGGCGTCGATCTGTCCGACATCTTCATCAACACCGCACAACCTATTTGCGCACCCGTTATTGAATCTGCAATTACCTCAGCTACGCACGAAGCATCTGCGCCAATCGCAATGGCATCCAGTGATTCCATGACAGAGTTGTTCTTAAACACGGAAAGCCCAGTTTGCGCACCGATGAGCGACAATGTCGATATGTCCGACGTCTTCATGACCACTGAAGTAGTCACGAAACAACGTTTGCCGTTGAAGCTGAAGTATTGTGCGAAATGTCATTTATGGCTCTTTACGTGGACGTGTAACAATAAAAACCATTCGTCGACTTGTCTTTGTGGTGACAAAGCTGGCGGCAAACTTGCAGAACGTATGCATGATATCTACGCGTTGCAACCGCTTCCTGCAGAAGTTTTGCCATTCTACACTTCTGGCATGTTGTTGAAAAACAGTTTCAAAGCGAATTCGCTGTGCGCGCTCTCAGCTCTGACCCTGCCAGCTGATGGCGATATACGCAAAAACCACGAGTTGCACCTCCCATGGCAAAACGCGTGCTTCAAGATGCATGGCCTCACATATGCTCGCGTTCTGCAGAATAACCACACAGATAGTTCGATATCCTATTACTTTGGAGGGCCACAGGTACATAACCATGCTGGCCATCGATCGCAAATAACTGGTCCTGCTATGCCAGTTCGAGTGTTTGACATCACACGCCAATCCTTGCAAACTCATAACCGTCTCGTGCGCACCTTGGTGGCATTGACACACGCATCTGCCGACGATGCTGCAATCTGCTTTCAACATGCCTCTGATCCGGACGCCCCGCGAGCATGCAATAGAGAATTTTTTACAGTCACGTCATTTCCTCCAACTTGTATCCCAGAGCCGCGTCAATATATTTATTTCAAAAATAGCAATGTCCCGAGCAATCGTGCACAATTCGTGAAGTCTCTAGACCCTTTGTACGAGCCATTAGCATTTCCTTTGCTCTTTTTCCATGCCGAGACTGGTTACAATCCCGATCTGCACAACAACACAAACAAAATCACCCTTCATAATTATTCCATGGCCAGATTGTGGCTGCCCGAAAAATTACTATATGGTCGACCATGACTGTACATGTCGAGTCGCGTCATATATTTATGACAGTCGACAGTATGGTCGACCATGACTGTACATGTCGAGTCGCGTCATATATTTATGACAGTCGTCAGTACGGTCGACGATGACTGTACATGTCGCCAGATGATAATGTCATATCATCAGGCATCCCTGTCATCGAGAGTTCGTATGTCGAACTCGAAGATGGCAAAGCAAAGATACATCTTGAATACAAACAAGAACCATCTTGGCTTTCAGCATGCGCGGAACTCGCATGCGCAGCATGAACGAACTAGTCGTTATTACCATGCTGGTCGTTCAACCTACGTCTCGGGTTCACAACCCAATGGCGGTACCATCTAAGATGATGGGAGACGTAAGGTACAAAAGTGAGGAAGCGTTGTGCTTCAGCAGATCTTCTTAGAGAGACTGCACTCACAATGTGCCCGGAGGCACAGCGTGAGCCGATCTGCCTATGTGTCAGTATGTGTGTCATCGGGGGTAATCTGGGATTGGCACGATGACAGTGAAATTGGGCTTGAAATCACGATGAGAATGAATACCAGATGTCCGGGGTATGACAGTATGACACTATGACACTATGACAGTATGACAGTATGACACTATAGTAGTATGACAGTACTGTGGGGGGTGTCATCGTGGAACTCAGTCAGACCCTCGAAGAATGGTCAGATTCGCATCGGGGTTGAAAAGACAATGAAATCGAATATCAGATATTAAGGTTATGACAGTATGACAGTATGACGCTATGACAGTATGACAGTATGATAGTACAGTAGTATGACAGTACTGTGGGGCAGTCATCGTGTCAGTCTGTCGGCATAACATCTGAATCGAGAATGACGAATCGGAATTAGAAATGAGATCGGATCGGGAATTGAACGTTGAGCCGAAGTGTGACATCGGCTGTCGAGTGGTTGACCCTGGGCTTCATTCTTCCCAATATGTCTTTGTGCATAACCCTTGGTTGCCTCCTTAAAATATTGCTCTGCTGGGGCCGTTTTTACAAAACTTCGAATTTTTACGTAGAGCTTCTGGAGCAATTCGCTAAATGTCCAAAGTCGTCCGTTCAAGTTCATTTTCATTTCATGTTCGTATTTTACCATTTGTAGGCCCTGTGTAAAATATTTCCGTCTAATTTCACTTTTATGTGCCCCTATTCCCTCCTTTTTCTGTAGGTAAGCCCCCTTTGGATTAGGGTTTCCCCTTATTTTCCTCCATATGGCTGTGCGGGTTGTTGCAGTCAGCCTGTTCCCATTCAATATATCCTGTGGGTTCCTCTTGTTGTTACTATCCCCGTCGTTTCGCCAGTGTGCATGTTCTCCCGACCCCGCATTCTTCTCCCTGTTACGCGTTACATTTGCCTGCAGTATCATCCCGTCCTTTTTGCCACATATCTGGACTTCATTCGTCTCAATATGTCTTCGTGTTTGACCCTCAGTTGTCTCCTTGAAATATTGCTCTGTCAGAATTGTTTTTACAAAACTTCGTATTTTAACGTAGAGCTCCTGAAGCAATTCGCTAAATACCGTAATTTGCCAGTTACTCCTGAAAGTGTGCACATTGCCTGTTATTTTGCAATAAAGTCCCCATAATAACTTTCCTGTAGGGCTGACCATTGTCATCACTCTCTGGGGCTTGTTTGTGCTTGTTTTGCTTAGGGTGGGCTTAGGGTTCCCCTCTTGTCTTAGTGGGAATTCCTGAATGTGTTCTCTGCTGCTTACCTTCCTTGTGCATGGGGAACTAGCCTCGGGTGACTTGCTTGTTGCTTTAATCCTGTTTGCTATCTCATAGTGTATCTTATTGCAACTACAGCTGCTTAATGTTGTTGTATGTTTTATATTATTTTCTGCAGCTCTTGTGCCGGGTGTGCCCGCCCTTTCCCTATGTTGTATTGAGTTTGATGCTGCCACCGTGTCAACAGTGTGGTGGCAGTTGATGCCTATGTTATTGCAAACCCTCTCATACTTGTGCCTAGTCGTGGGCTTTGCAGCCTGGGTTCCGATCAGCACGGTGCAGGGGTACAGGCACGATGTACTATTACCAACAGCAGGTTTGGATTCAGCAGGGTTACTTTATACTTCAAGTATTTGTCTGATGACCAGGATTTTCTGGTATCCAGGGCGTTTTCTAGCTTCAAAACTGTAAGGGCCTACACAGGATGTGGCTTCTGCCAGGCTGTTTCTGCTAGCCCCTCGTGCGTTGGCTTCGGTTGGAGCGCGGCTCCGCCAGCTGTTCCAGCTTTTTCCTCTCGTCTGCCTTGGCCTGCGATGCATACAGGAGTCCCACCAATACTTATTCTGCTGATTCCCCTTCCTCTTTTGCAGTGTTCGCACGACTGGTTCTGTGATGCAGGTGGTGGGGTTCCACTTTTTGCCTTGTGCCCGATTCCGGAGCCGATGCCCAAGCTTTTTAGTCAGATTGTTTGTTCTTGTGCTGTTACCCCCAACGCCATATGCGGGGGGTCCCTTATCCCGTGAGGATGATTTTTCACCGAGGGAACTTACCCGTGCCTTTTGCAGACGTATGAGCTCTGACAGCGTCTCGTCGTCGATTTCCATACCCCCCTCGCTGTCGGATGGCTCACTCGCTTCTCGTGGCCGGCGTAGGTTCTTCTTGGCCGGCTCGGGGGTGCTTTGACCTTTCAGCAGCTTGGCCAGTGCCTTGTTTGAGTTGCTGAAGGACTCCAGTATGTCGCTCGATATCCCGAGATGCTGCTTATGGAACTCGCGGGTCTCTTCGGTGAGGTCGATCACGGAGTCCTTCACCTCGTCCACCTTGCTGGAGACCTGGTTCGTTGCCTCAACGCTGTCCGTGAAGCCGTTCTTACATGTGCCCTCGAGCTTCTCCACGGCTTTGCGGAGCTCGTCGATCGCCTCGTCACCGGCCCCGCCCTTCGCAACTTTCGCCCACTGGTTGGAGAGCTTGCTCTCCAGCGCCTGTACGATGTCTTCCGTCTGCTGCGCCCCCACTGCTGATGGCGCTGCCCTCCCTTTTCTGCCCTTAAACTTGTCTCCGGTGCGAGAAAAGTCTGAGTGCTGGAGGAGGTAGGAGCGAGATTTGTTGGGGAGAGAGAGACGGACCGTACGTCTGTCTTGTTTCCCCAGCCACTCATAGGCGGCTTCGCTTGCCAGCCCGGTGAAAAGATTGCCGCTTCTTGTTATTCTTACTCGGAGGTATGTTTCTGGCTTTGCTGGGTCGGTGCCTGGCCTCACCGTCGTCGCTGGCAGCGGCTTTAGATGTTCGGCTGCTTCGCCCAAGCCCGCCTGTGTAAATACCTCCTGGATGGCCGTGACTAAGTTCGGGAGGTCCGCGGCCAAGTTGATGGTGCTCCCCTTATCAACTACTATCACCTCTGTCTCGTCCTCGCCTCTGTTCGTTAGCGATGGTCTGATTCTTTGAACTGTGTATTCCCCGAGACCCGGGAAGGCCAGCACCTTCGACTCGATGTTTTCGGCAGCCTCCTCCGTGACTGCCACCAGCCGTATGCTGTTGGTGTGCTTCTCCATGTACGCGGGCAGTCCCCGCGCCCCTTTGATTGCCGACTCAACAGAGGGCATACTGCGCAGTTGTTTTTCCAGGTCTTTGGTCGTATGCCCACGCAGCTGTTCACTGATTATGTGCAGTTGTCGCTCCGCGTTGCCTGTCCTGGTCTGCCTCGGGTGAAATACCCTTACCCTCGGGATGCAAACGTCTGTTGCTTGGAAGTCGTCTGCCCCCAGTGGTACACAGTGAAGAGGTAGATGGGCCAGAGATGTCGCCAGCGCAGTGATGGCGTATTCACTTTTTTCAAAGGTGAGATGGAACTCGGCTATCTTGTCCGCGTACCAGCGTAGCTGAGTTTTGCCACTGCACAGAACTGGAGCGGTGTCAGGGAGGTCGTGAAAGTGTCGGATTGCCGACTCCAGGTGGCCGATGTACTGCTTCGCTGCTCTCGGCTCTTCGCGAAAGGGCCCCACCGTCACTTGTGGCCCCTTCTTGTGCATACCAACTTCATCCTGCTCCTCTGGGGTCAGGTCAGTGCAATTTACTACTAGCTGGTAGTGAGTTTTGCCGTGCCCTGCCGGGAGCCCGTAGATGGTTTCCAGTGGGAAGCCTCGCTGGTACTTCACGTTCCGCGCGTCCTCGTAGACAGTGGCCATGTATTCTGCCACCGCCTCCAGCGCCGTCATATCCGCCTCTGCTGCCCCCGCGGCCTCAGTCAGTTTTTTCATATCTTCGCCATGTGTGTCGCAGAGGTCTGGCATGGTCGCTCCGCCTGGGTACACGTCGGTTCTCTTCGCTGATTGCGCTCTTATTTCTTTGATGAACTCCTCGGTGTTCGCTTGGTCCGCTGATCCTCTTTCGTGCTCCATGAGCCTGCTCGATTTCTCTTTTTGCCCCACTTGCTGGGGACTTCTTTCTCCGAATTTTCGCACATTGCCGGCTTTCGTGTTGACCATCTTAGGTTTTTCAGTGGCTGCACGACTTGTGTCTGGCTTGTTTGGGCAGGGGTGTTGAGCACTACATGCAAAGTACGGCGCTACAGATACGGACAGGGGAGTTTCACGCACTGCAAGTACGGGTTGGCGCACCTCATGTCTTACCTGTGTCGCCCCATCGCCATTGTTACCGTTGTCTTGAAGCCCTGCGAGCACAGTTAGTAGAAAAATTACATTTTTAAAAAAATCTATTTTAGAGCCCGCGGCCCGGAGAGAGGTGCACGCCTCAGGCGGGTTCGCGAGAAGTGTCTGATCAAGTATATTATAAAATCCGAATTGTGTACCTTTGCACGTTCAATCAAAAACATATTTCCGAGCATCTGTCGTCGTGCCCCTGGCACACACAAACCCGCTCACCCGTACACTTGCATTGCTGTTCAAACTTTGCAGTGTTTATTTTGTATACTGATAATATATTCACGGCGCTTGTCTACATAGCCGTATCAGATGGTATTCTAAAAGTCGTCCAGGCACAATACTCGAGAACTCAAGTGGGTGCAGCGATAAACGTAGTATATTTAATATTGTTCGCAGGTTTGCAGGTGGGCGCATATCGACAGCGCTCGCATAATATTGAATATCTGCAGGGCGAATAATATACACTCGCATATCGACAGCGCAGAGATTGCGCGAGGAGACTTCTCGCAGCATACACGCGGAAACAGCTGATCGCACACATAGGATGCGAGAGGGAGGAGCGATGCTCAGAGTGCGATAGGCGCGACCCCCACGAGGCGAGCATGCCGTCGGGGGAGGCGAGCAGGTCGCCGCGGGAGGCGAGGGACCCATGATAGGCGAGGCGTGGTCGGGCCATCGGCCGAGGCATTGGACTCGACAGGCTCGCAGGCTCTCGGCGTCCAGGCCGTGTCGCAGGATGCGAGAGGGAGGAGCGATGCTCAGAGTGCGATAGGCGCGATCCCCACGAGGCGAGCATGCCGTCGGGGGAGGCGAGTAGGTCACCGCGGGAGGCGAGGGACCCATGATAGGCGAGGCGTGGTCGGGCCATCGGCCGAGGCGTTGGACTCGACAGGCTCGCAGGCTCTCGGCGTCCAGGCCGCGTCGCAGGATGCGAGAGGGAGGAGCGATGCTCGGAGTGCGATAGGCGCGACCCCCACGAGGCGAGCATGCCGTCGGAAAAGGCGAGCAGGTCGCCGCGGGAGACGAGGGGCCCGCGATAGAAGGCGGATAGCCTCACGTAGGAGGCGAGGGGCCCGTGGCACGAGGAGCTGGGTGGGTGTCGCACCGGACCCTAGTGGCGTTGCTGAGCCAAAGGCACACCAGGCGCATGGTGCCTGGGAGTAGCGCGCAGCGGGTGCACCGCGTCCAGGCGCATCGGGCCTCCTTGCAGAGGTTGATGCGCGTGCCTGGGAGCAGCACACCGCGCACGCATGCCCCGCCGCCGAGCGCGGAGCGCGGCACCCACACTCGGGGTGCTGATGAGGCCGGCGAGCCCCAAGCTCCGGGCGAGTGCACCCGTCTCGACGGGACGCATCGCCACGCGCCTGCAAGGAGGCCCACCCTTGCATGCGTGTCGCCACGAGGTGAGCACACCGAGGTGCTCACCCGCGCCCTCCCCTTAGGGCCACCGAGAGTGAAGCGTCCGGGAGCGGACCGCTTTTCTTTTGGGGGGGAGAGAGCGCGCCGCGAGTGGCAGATGGCAGCCACCGCGAGCGCGCCAGGCGCACCGCCATGAGGCAGCAGCTCTCGCTGTGCTGTCTCGGGCTGCGTGACGCGCCGCTGCCCCGCCAGGCACACCAGACGCATGGTGCCTGGGGGTAGCGCGCAGCGTGTGCACCGCGTCCAGGCGCATCGGGCCTCCTTGCAGAGGTTGATGCGCGTGCCTGGGAGCAGCACACCGCGCACGCATGCCCCGCCGCCGAGCGCGGAGCGCGGCACCCACACTCGGGGTGCTGATGAGGCCGGCGAGCCCCAAGCTCCGGGCGAGTGCACCCGTCTCGACGGGACGCATCGTCACGCGCGTGCAAGGAGGCCCACCCTTGCATGCGTGTCGCCACGAGGTGAGCACACCGAGGTGCTCACCGCGCCCTCCCCTTAGGGCCACCGAGAGAAGCGTCCGGGAGCGGACCGCTTTTCTTTTGGGGGGGAGAGAGCGCGCCGCGAGTGGCAGATGGCAGCCACCGCGAGCGCGCCAGGCGCACCGCCATGAGGCAGCAGCTCTCGCTGTGCTGTCTCGGGCTGCGTGACGCGCCGCTGCCCCGCCAGGCACATCAGACGCATGGTGCCTGGGGGTAGCGCGCAGCGTGTGCACCGCGTC
>LGRX02005219.1:0-20136 GCA_001247695.2 Cymbomonas tetramitiformis
GGGCCGCCCACAGGTCCGGCTCTGACTCGGACGCGAGCAGCCGAAGTGAACACATTCGCAGAGAAGTCCTAGCGGCAGTACAGGCCCTGGACATCTCCGCGGTGCTCTCGAGAGGACTCGCACTGCCTGGTGCGACGACGTCGGCAGGAGTCTCCCCACCAGGCGACCCTCAGGGCAGCGCACAGGGCCTGACGGCGGACCATCTACACGAGGCAGACGCTGCTGCCAGCGTAACCCCTCCTGTGCCTCAGACCGCCGCTGAGACCGCTCCCGCCGAACCTCCCACTCAGGGCCGGCCAAATCCCCATAACATGATGGTGGCCCGCCGGCGACAGTCGATGGAGACGGTGGTGCACGGAGGTGGCAATCCCGACTCAGAGCCCAGAGACTCCAGCTCAAGCGACTCGCCACCAGGCCCCCCTAGTGACCCACCTCAGGATCCCCCTGACGATCCCGCACCAGAGCCCTCCTACCCTCAGTACCCAGAGGTCAGAGCCCTCTTCGTCACCCACGATGGTGGGTCATTGTGGGTGCACCAGTCAGCTGGGGTGCGAGGCGCGGCAACCGTCTCCCTACCATGCGACGAACGCCGCCGGGCTGGGGTGCAGGGCGACGCCATCTTGTTCAGGATCATGCACCTGCTGGGAGCGCCGCGGACTGCATATGCGCGCATGGGGGGCCGGCTACACCATGCACCCCTACCCCTTACCAACCCTCGTGTGGAGACCTGGGTCCTTATGGTCGACCGCGAGGTCATGGATATGGCAATGGGGGACCCAGCCGCGGCCAATGTGCGGTCTACCAGCATGGGGCAGCCAGTATGGGAGTGGATCCCCGCTACTGCGCGGGAGTCGGAGATGCAGAACTTCGATCAGGACGGGCTCGCCGCGTGGTCGGAGGTCAGCAACTCCGATTGGTACCGGAGCATGAGCGTGGTGGCCGCACAACCATCCACACCCCTGCCCTTCCATACACCTCTTCCACTCCCCGCACCACCGTCAGCCCCTGCATTACCGCCCACTCCGACCGCAGTCCCCACAAATCCCGCGCCTGCGCCTCCGCCCGCGCATGCCCCGGGACCGCCACCCCCTGCCCGTTTTCCCCATTCCGCCGCCGCAAACTCCGTCCACCCTGCCGCTGCCGTGAACCCCGTTCACTCTGCCGCCGCTGCAAACCCCGTGCTCTCTCCCAGCGCCACCCCCTTTGTTCCAGGCATCGTCCGTCTGCCGCAGGGCACTAACCTGCGAGCATCTCCAGACGAGGTCCGCCTGGAGCACAAGTGGCCACAAGACCAAAGAGATGGTGCTAAAGTTGGTCAAGAGCGTCACCAGGTTCCCCCGCTCCGCGTCCGACACAAAATCGGCCGACAAGGAGGGCCTCCTGACGCAGCTGGAGCACTACTCCCACATGGTGCGGAAGGTATTCCAGGAGGCCATCGTGATCGAAGCACTGACCACTCCCAGATGTACGCCATCAGTATCAGAGTACCAGGCGAGTGTGTCAAGCCTTCTTTGGAGCTTCAAGGAGTACACTCTTCAAGACCAGCAGAGGAAGTTCTTGGAGCGCGCGGCGGGGACCTTTGGGTCCGAGCAAGCCTGGCACCAACGCTACGGGGACCTGGATGTGTCTTCAGCGATCTGGTGGTGTGCTCTCTGACGCAGGCCTACCTGGAGAACGCACACGGCGAGGCCATTGCCCTGAAGCAGGCGGTGAGCGAGACCGCGGCGGAGTATTTCTCGCGACTGGAGACCCGCATGGCCTCCGTCAACTTCTTGGCCGGCAGGGTCCCAAATTGCGTGGAGATGACCAACTTGTCGATGCTCTCCACGTACCGCCGGGGGCTGAAATATGCACCCAAGGTGATGCGGCGCCTGAGAGCCATCCACTTGGATGTCTCCAAACCAGAAGAGTGGGAGAGGAAGGCCGTCGCTGACGACATCCCCGGCACCCACAACGCCTTGTTGAAGATTCGGGAAGTTGCTGAGGAGGTGGAGAGCGACATTGACACGGAGGCGGCTCAGAGACGCTCCCAAGACCGTCCTCCCCGTGCCGTTTCCTTCGCTAACCCACCACCTCGCACCCCCTTCTACAGGCGTACCCCCTCTTCGAACCGCCCAGCTCTTGCCATGCTGGAGAACGGGCCTGCCACCACCGTCGCCGCGGCAGTGACTCCTTTGCCACCACCACCTGGCCTCTCCCGCCCTGATGCTCCGAAAGTCCGCCGGTGCTTCGCCTGCGGCTCTGCGGAGCACATCGTCCGTAACTGTACGGACGAGGCTAAGCTCAAGGAGTGGAGGGCCAATGCACCCGCTCGACTGGCGAACTCCCCTGGGTATGTGGCCGCCGTCGTCTGGGCCATCGAGCAGCAGGAGGACATCTCCTCGGTGGATGGCGTCCCAGAAGAGTTCTCCGAGGAGGTCCTGGCTCTCGCTACCTGTGAGGACGAGCAGAGCTATCAGACCCTGGCGGCCCTTGCGGGCATCGAGCTTGTGGAGGGTGACGGCCTTCCCCTGGTGGAGAGCGATGAATGACTGGCCGGCGGCCAGCCCCAGACCCTGCCCTTCGGGGAAGTGAGGTCTTGCCCTGATGTTCAGACCCTCTCCGCCCTGGAGAAGCGGTCAGAACCAGTGGAACCCCGTCGCGCCCGAGGACGCAGAGACCCTTGGGGCCAACGTCCCCATCCCAAGAGCGTGGCCTTCACCTCTGGGACCCGCTTGCGACGCACCTACCGCTCAGCTGGTGCCCCATCGCCGCCGAGGGATGACTTGTCCAGCCACCCTCTCGCAGGAAGCACCCCCTTCGATGAGCCGTCGCTACCTCTTGATGACGGTCCCGCTTATACACAAGCGAGGATCGAGGGTCGGAGGGGACGGCGACTTCCCCGGCACAGACCCCCCATTATGGGCAACAACCGCGGAGAGCCCCGCGACCTTCGCCCCCGACCGCGTGTTGTCCTACCGCTGCCCATCTATCAGTCCAACCTCGCAGACCCGCGGAAAAGGCTAACTGCGTGGCACTGGAAGAGAGATCTGTACTCCCTCCCCCTCGAAGTCGCCATGCAGAAGGTCCGCAGAGCTCTGCGCAAGTCCCCAGAGGCTGCCAAGGACCTGGTAGATAAAATGTCGGAGCGCGTCCGCAGCCGCGTACACTCTGGGAGTCGATCGCCAAAGGAACGCGTGAACCGCGCCAACCAGCTGGCAGAGAGGATACGCATTGCCCGCGAACCTCAAGATCGCAAGGAAGGCCATCAGCGCATAGCATTGTGGCACCTCCTTTCACACGACGGTCGCCAGCAAGTCCCCGAATCCTCTAACACCAGCTCCCACGACCTCTACGTGGCTTGGAGAGAGCTGTCACCTGCCGAGCAGCAAAAGGCAATCGCCACTTCGAGTCCAGACTCTTCCCCAGGTAGCAGGCTGTGGGAAAAGGAGGGCGCACGAAGAGCAGCAGCGAGGTCTTCGACATCCCTCTGCACCCTGGACACTGAAGTGGGCACGATACCTGGGACAGCGGGAGATGTGGGTTTACCTGGTGCCTGGTGCAGTCTGCACGCAGTACACCAGTACAAGATGAGGAAGGTGGGTCCCAGCCCCCTGGGAGCATCCCCTCCATCATCCTCACTGGCCGAGCCCACAGCAGAGACCACATCTTCGCACCATGATAACGCGCCGGCCACTCCGGGAGGAAACCCCGAAGGTTCACTCTACTGCTCAGAGGCGGAGGAGACCTCCGCACCCAGTTCGCTTTGCTTCACCCAGAAGATGACCTCCGTCAAAACGCATGAAGCGGATGAAGCGCCACCCTGTCTCGACAGCCACCCCATCGCTGAAGACCCTGAGGTGATGGAAGAGGAGTCCTCGGTCAACTCGCTCTGCTTCACCCAGCAGATGGCAGCAGCTGGGACCCCTCAGACGAGAACTGACCACCAGAGCTCCCACCAACTCGCCCACAACTCCCCTGCTGGCAGCCCTCAGCATGACGAGGACCCTCTCACCCATGGCAGTCTCACCGATAGTGTCGCTACCCACGTGAGCCCCACAGTAAGCGGCACTACCCATGTTAGCCCTACCACCAGTGGCACTACACATGTGAGCCCTACTACCAGTGACACCACTCATGTGAGCCCTACCACCAGCGACACCACTCATGTCAGCCCCACCTCGAGCGAATGCACCTCAGCGGGCACCCTGCTGACGGCGAGTGCAGACAACCTTGTCAGTCATCCGACTGAAGATGTTGATTTGCTGGATGAGGAGTTCTACGCCGCGTGTAGGCAAACGTTGGAAGAATGCCGCGAGGCCTCGGATAACCTCCTCCCCAACCTCAAGTGCAAAAGCATACGCACAGATGGGGGGGTTCAGTGGAAGACCGACATCGAGGGTACCCTCGCAGCGGCACATGACGAAGAAGGACCGCTACTGCTGGTATTCTACGCAACCCTCAGAGGGCACACGGTCAAGGTGTTGATTGACTCGGGGGCCTCTGACAACTTCATCTCGGAGCAGAGCGCTAAGCGATGTGGCCTCACAACACGAGCCGGTTCCGAGATGCGAGTCACCCTGGCGGATGGATCTGTGAAGATCACTGGCGCCACCGCGTACGCCAAGTTTAACACGCACACCACCACGGGCACCTATACGGAGAACGCCCTTGCCCTCCGGATCCTGCCACTGGGCATACAGGTGGATGCCATCCTCGGCGGAAGGTGGCTGCGCAGTCACTCTCCTGTCACTCTGGGCTATGAAGGGAATGGCTCCGTCTCCTTCCTCAGGAAGTCCCGCAGTGGCAAGATTGGGGACCGCGTCACCATCACAGGCTATTCTCCTGGGAAAGCATCTGGGGACAGGTCTCCGAAGGGCACGGCCTGCGCGGGATTGGTGGATGAGGTGTTCCTGACCCCTGCCCAGCTGAAGAAGTACCTGGTGTATGCGGAGACGCAGAAGCTACGCGGCAATGACGACCCGGAGATACAGCCCGCCTGGCTCATGGTGGCCGAGAAGTCCCCCGACGATACTGCTTCTGCCTTTGCAGCCACGGCTATCGACTCTGAGAACGCCGAACCCGCTGCGGATACTGAAGATGCAGAAGTGAGCCCTGAGTGGACCCTCAAGTT
The DNA here is from genome assembly GCA_001247695.2 of Cymbomonas tetramitiformis. NCBI lineage: Eukaryota > Viridiplantae > Chlorophyta > Pyramimonadophyceae > Pyramimonadales > Pyramimonadaceae > Cymbomonas > Cymbomonas tetramitiformis. The sequence goes on from LGRX02005219.1 coordinate 5,114, forward strand.
TCAGGACTTCTGGGGTGAGGAGTACAAGAAGGAGATGACGACTGCTCTACCGAACATCGATGGACTCAGACATGACCCCCAAGATGAAGCCAACATTAACCTGGACCCTGAGCTGAGCAAGAAGCGACCTCCCTGCCAGCGCATCTACAAGAAGTCCGCAGAGGAACTCCGCCAACTTCGAGAACGCGTGGAGACTCTGATGTCCAAGGGCTACATCCGACCCTCTTCCAGCCCTTATGCAGCTCCCTGTCTGATGGTCCCCAAACCGGGGAACCCTAAGGAGCTGCGACTGGTGATCGATTACCGGCTCCTCAACCGCCAGACAGTTAAGGACAAGTATCCTCTCCCAGACATCCAGATGATGTTCGACGAGATGCAGGGTGCGAAGTTCTTCTCTTCGTTCGACGCGGTGGATGGCTTCTGGCAAGTACCGATGGCACCAGGAGATGTTGAGAAGACCGCCTTCACCACCCAGATGGGGTCATATGAGTGGTTGGTCATGCCGCAGGGGCTGCAGAATTCACCATCTCAGTACCAGCGACGGATGCAGCGGGCCTTGGGCCATCTCCCATTTGTCCGGATTTTCATCGATGATGTGGTCGTCTTCAGCAACACCGCTGCAGAGCACTACGAGCACGTCAAACAACTGCTCCTGACATGCAGGGAGAAGGGCGTCTTCCTCAAGAGGTCCAAGTGCCAACTGTTGAAGAAATCCTTACGGTTCCTTGGCCACTGCATCTCCGCAGATGGCTGCAGACCCCAACACGACAAGGTGGCTGCAGTGAGGGACTGGCCCGAGCTGGAGACGGTTACCCACGTCAGGCAGTTCTTGGGCCTAGCGGGGTATTACCGCAGGTTCATCCACTGCTTCTCCGAGATCGCTCAGCCCCTCACCCGGTTGACCAAGTCGGACGTACCCTGGGAGTGGGGTCCCATGCAGCAGTGGGCCTTCGAGGAGCTGAAGAAGGCCCTCACATCAGCGCCAGTGCTCGCCTTGCCCAACATTAAGGGTGCCGCAGACGGCACCGCGCCTTTCGTGGTGCAGACGGATGCTAGCGGCATCGCTCTTGGGGGAGTACTTATGCAAGACAATGGAGATGGTCTTGGGCTGCGCGTGATAGCATACGAGAGCCGCCAGTTCTCAGCCGCCGAGCAGAATTACCCCACCGGCGAGCGTGAGCTAGGTGCTCTACACCACTGTACCACCGTCACCTGGCGGCATTACCTCATCTTTACCAACTTCCGCATCCAGGGTGATCACCGCCCCCTTGAATGGCTGATGGAACCTGGCAGAGAGCTTAGCCGCAGACAGGCGCGCTGGTACATGGATCTGGTAGAGGTGGGAGTCCCGAGAATGGAGTATATCAAGGGAGCGCTGCTGCTGGTACCAGACGCCCTGTCCAGAAGACCCGACTTCAAAGACAAGGACGTTCGCGAGGGGTTGAAGGAGGCAGGAGTGATCGACCCCACCTCAGACCTGCCGAAAGTCCCTCTGGCAACGCTGGAGTCTGAATACTTCTCCAGCTCACCACCCGCAGCTCATCCCCACTGGGCTCAGACGGTTGACTGTTGGCTCTCAGCAGTGGAAACCCTCTCCGTGGCGGAACAGGCCATGGACATGGGGGAGACCATCGCCCTCGTTAATCCGAAGCTCTATAAGGAAATGAAGGAGAATCACCTCGACTTCGACATGCCTGACTGGCCTGAAGCTGATAGCGCGAAGCCGACAGAAGCTCCACACCAAACCCCTGACAGAGCTCCACCTCAGATAAGGATAACGAGGAGCATGTCACGTGCTGGAAAAGCCTCTACGACCCCAGCGCCTCCACAGTTGGCGTCACCGAAGACGCGAACGCCATCACAAGCTGACTCATCGGAGGCGCCCACTGAGAAGGTGCAGAGTTCACCACCCCCGCAGCAGGCGCCCCAGCAGTCAGCTCCATCCCCGGCCCTTCACCCGCAGAAACGGCAGACTCCCCCCGAAGACTCACAGAATTGGCGTGTCCGAGCAGAGTACTCCTCGAAGTACGCCGAGAAGTTTGGACCCTTCGATGTGGACGCCTGTTGTGACTTTGGTGGCCGCAACAGACAGGCGGATAGGTTCTGGACAGACTGCCTTTCAGAGAAATGGAGGGGCCTTCGGGTTTGGTGTAACCCCCCATATAACTCCAAGCACATTACAGTGGAGGCGATTTTGAACAAGTATATCGCAGAATGGAAGGCAGACCCAGAAAACACCTCAGCAGTCTTCGTCCTACCAGATCACCAGTCCAAGCTCCCCGCGTGGCGCAAACTTTTCAGAAAGGCCAATATGCAGATCGTGGAGGTCATCCCTACTCACGATGATAAGGGCGAGCCCAATCAGTTCTTCGAGAACCCAGATGGGAAGGCCTTCGACCTTCGTTGGCCTGTTCTGATAGTACACGCCCCTTCTGCCAAACCACAGCCGTCACGCGTGAGGCACCCGCGAACGGCCCCCGCTGTGATAAGGACAGGTGAGGCAGCAGCTTTCAGAGACGCAACCTCCCAGCAGTCAGACTCAAGGTTCCTGCGTGCGTTGAAAGCGGAGTACACCCGAGAGGGGACACTCCGTTCACTGCGAGAGAAAGTGAAGGCGGCACCACACCAATGCCTACAGGACTTCAGGCTGGTGGGTGAAGTGGTTTGGAGGACCGCAGCAGGGAGATATCAGCTGGTGCTGGGGGAGGACTCTCCACTTCGGGAAGTAGTGATTCGCCATGCTCATGAGTCATTGTCCTCAGGCCATACTGGGCGGGACAAGACTCTGGAGAGGGTGCTGCGACGCTTCTATTGGCGTGGTGCCGCGGAAGATGTGGGCACCTGGGTTGCATCCTGCGCAGTGTGCCAATCAGTGAGGCCACGGGGAACTTACCCGGATGGGCTGCTAAACCCTCACAGCATCCCGAACAGGCCATGGCAGGATGTCGCGGTGGACTTCGTCACCGGCCTGCCGGTATCAGAGAGGGGCAATGATGCTTTCGTGGCCTTCACCTGCAAGCTGACGAAGATGGTCCACGTTGTACCGATGAACTTTGGCGACAGCTCCGCAGCTGTGGTAGCCAGAATCTACTTTGACTCGGTGTGGCGCTTACATGGCGCGCCTATGAAGATTGTCTCTGATCGTGACCCGCGGTTTCAAGATGCTTTCTGGCAGGAACTCATGAGACTGATGGGTGTAAAAGTGGCTCGTACCACGCCGTACAACCCTCGGTCTGACGGCCAGGCAGAACACAGCAACAGAGTTATTGAGGACATGCTCAGGTCCTTTGTTGACGCCAATGTGGAGGACTGGGATCTGTTCACCACTAACGTGGAGTTCGCGATCAATGACTCCAGAAGTGAATCTACTGGCTTCACGCCGTTTGAACTGGTGTTCGGGTTCTCGCCGCTGTCACAGTTGGATCTGTTCCTGGAGGCTGCGCAGTCCACCGCCGGACGACGAACTGGGGGAGTAGGCACCGCACACGAAGTGGCTGTGAAATTTTCGTCGCAGCTGCGGGACGCCAGACAGCGGTTGGAGCTGGCTCAACAGCGACAGCGCGAACAGTTTGATCGCAGACACGGGCAGCGGGAGTATGCCGTTGGAGATCTGGTCTGGATAGAGGCGAAACACCTTACGGAGAAGGTGATGGATCGCTCCATCTGTAGGAAACTGACCAAGCGCTGGCATGGACCAGTTCCTGTGACCGAACGCTTCTTCAGCGATATACAGATGACCATGCCCGAGGCCGACAGAGGAGCTCCAGTAGCCTACCGCCTACGCCTCCCTCCTCACTGGCGGATTCACGACGTGTTCGCTCAACATCGCCTCAAACCGTACACCAGCGGTCAAGATGCTTTTGCCGCACGCGATCACCTAGCAGTACCTGAAGAGGTGGTAGTAGACGGTCAGAAGGAAGCACACGTTGAGCGTATCCTTGCACGTCGAGTGCGGTCTGTTCGAGGAAAGGAGGTGGAAGAGTGGAAGGTTCGCTGGACTGGCTACTCCAAAGCTCACGACCAATGGAGGACGCGTGACAAACTTGAACGCGGAAGTCCACTTCAACAACTTCGTGAATTCGAGCAAGCGAGACTGCACATGGAAGCGCAAGTCCGCGACGAAGCCACTCGGCGACGCGAGCAGCGTGGCCGCCACTCCGCTCAAGCCGGAATGACACTGGCCCACCTCATCACCAATCCCTGCGATGAACTGGACCAGCTCGAACAGATGGAAGATGATATCCCCCTGCCGTGGGAACGCCAGGAGCGCGTGGAAGATGGGTCGTTGGCACTGGTGACAGAGCTGCTGGCAATACAGGCAAAGACAACCCGCACGCCCAGGATTCTCGTACTTTTCAGCGGTACTGGCTCAGTAGAGAGGGAATTCCTAAATTGCTTCCCCTCCGCCTCAGTGGTGACCCTCGACTCTGGGCATATTTGGCAACCCACTCATGTGTGTGACATCCTACAATGGGACTACAAGCAATACCCGCCTGGATTCTTCGATGTTATTTGGGCAAGTCCCCCCTGCAGGCAGTACAGTCAAGCGCGTACCACTGGTGGACCCCCTGACCTTCCCCAGGCTGACAAAATCGTACGACGAGCATTGCAGATCATTGACTACCTAGAGCCAAAACATTGGTTCATGGAAAACCCCAGAGGTCGCTTCCCTAACGCGCTACGGCTTCGCCCTATGATGCGCCAGCTTCCCCCACCGCTGGTGTGTACCTACTGCATGTATGGTACGCAATACATGAAACCCACCTGCATATGGACGAACTCAGCACCACCCTCGCCCCTGCTACGCTGTACTACTTCGACACCGTGTGCGTGCAGATGGGCAACCGGTGCTCACCCAGAGACTGCTCAGCTTGGACCTCACCCGCAGCAGACTGGAGCAGGTCAATCTGCGAGTGTATACCCCGTACCAGCACTACTGCTACGACAACTTTTCCGACATTTACGCCTCCGCGACACTGAAGACCCGCTTTAGATTCCAAGTGGCACCCTTCTTCTTGAAAGTGGTGCCCTGGTAGCGGCAGGCAAACTATGCTCGAAGAGGGACCAGAGAACCTAAGAACTGGAAACAGCAAGGAACCAGAAAACCTAAGAACCGGAACTTAGATGGGTACCTTAGCGGAGTGATCCCAGGAGGTAGACCACTCCTAAGGGGGGGAGAGTTGTGCCCGGAGGCACAGCGTGAGCCGATATGTCTATGCGTCCGTATGTGTGTCATCGGGGGTAATCTGGGATTGGCACGATGACAGCGAGATTGGGCTTGAAACCACGATGAGAATGAATACCAGATGTCCGGGGTATGACAGTATGACAGTATGACACTATGACAGTATGACAGTATGACACTATAGTAGTATGACAGTACTGTGGGGGGTGTCATCGTGGAACTCAGTCAGACCCTCGAAGAATGGTCAGATTCGCATCGGGGTTGAAAAGACAATGAAATCGAATATCAGATATTAAGGTTATGACAGTATGACAGTATGACGCTATGACAGTATGACAGTATGACAGTACAGTAGTATGACAGTACTGTGGGGCAGTCATCGTGTCAGCCTGTTGGCATAACATCTGAATCGAGAATGACGAATCGGAATTAGAAATGAGATCGGATCGAGAACTGAACGTTGAGCCGAAGTGTGACATCGGCTCTCGAGTGGTTGACCCCGCAACCTGAGTGACGAGTGAATAAGTAGAGCACTTGAGAAGTGTTTAGCCTTCAGAACTCGGAACCGAATTATCGTTTGTACCTCAATCTGGCCCTGATCCAGTATATTATAAAAATCCGAATTGTGTACCTTTGCACGTTCAATCAAAAACATATCTCCGAGCATCTGTCGTCGTGCCCCTGGCACAAAAGGTGTATACATCACAGTATACACTGGGACTTATATACATATATAAGCCAAAAATGGCAAAAATGGGTAAAAATGCTGTGCGGAAGATTTCAAAAATAAAATTTGAGTCCAATTTTTTCGCGGAAATCCATTTTATGCCTATTAAGGTACCCGGGAAAAATAATGCCACACGTCACATCTCGTGTAACACCCTAAAAATCTTGTGTGTAACACCTAGGGGTGTAACATGCACATCAGGATTCACATAATAAACAGTGACATGCTGAGTGCAGTTTTGCTTCTGTCCTTCAAAGAAAAATGCATACTACTCAATTTTGATATATATAAGTGTTACTGATACCTTGTAGCACCCTAAAGTCACTGCAGGCGATTAGGGTCACTGTAACCCACACAACCTGAAATGCCACAAAATATTAGTGAAACACACTGTATTTGGCATTGTAGTCATGCTGAAATCAGCACATACATGACTAATATTTCGGGCTACAACCCAAGAACTGTAGGGCAACATCCCAAAAACTGTATAGCTGCTTCCTATAAGGATCGCATGCTACCTAATGAGGTATTTAGGCACTTGACAACCGCCTATGATTATCAAACTTCCTTGAGGGGGGAAGAAGGTGGAATCCTGTATACATACTTCACCTCATTATATAAATGTACAAACATAATACATGTACAAAAATATATATATATATCACACACACATCCAATTTTGAAGGTTTTCGTTGGTGTGGTGTCTGTTTTATAGATGGCTGTTCCAGCAATAGATGCAGATCCAGCCAATTGGTTCTTTGACATCATGGGCTCATATGGTGCTTACAACAGATTTAAAGCACCAAAATGGTTGACTGGTTATGCTGATACACAGACCCGATATGATGATATAGGGTACTTTGATGCCATCAGTAGAATGAAACCAGATACGGAGCCGATATAGAGATCCAGAAACAGAGCCTCGGGAGCCAGAAGAGGAGTTTACAGAAGATCATGCACCGCCTATCTTCACAGACCCAGATGATGGTCAGGTACACTCAGCACCAGTTCCAGCAGCACCCATACCTAAGGTGAAAATGAATCCACCAAAGGAATACAGGGTCGGACAGAATGCAGAGGTATGGATGGAGACAATGGATAGATATTTCCAGTTCACCTATCCAGGAGCAGCAGACAAGGATTTCATCACAGTTTTTCTTACCTTCCTCCAGAATAACGACAGACATTTCTTTCATGTCGTGGCAAAGACACCTAATGCCACGTATGAAGAAATCAGGACCACATTCCTCAGGCAGTTCGGGAACCCCCATAAGCAGTCAGTTGCCAAAAAACATTTGATGTCACTGCAGCAGGGTAACCAAATATTCTCAGATTACCTACGTACATTTACATCACTGGCTTCGTTAGCATCAGTTGATTTGGAGGATGTCCTGATTAAGGATCGGTTTGTCAGCAATATGGAATCAGATCTCAGAAAACAGTTTCATCTCAGATTCCTTACGGAAAATGAAAGGAATAACCTGTCGTGGGCACAAACCACACAGGTTCTGCTCGATTTGAATTATGTAGTTCATTCGAAGCAGGCAGAGACCCTACGTTATAGGGGTCAGAAGGAACAGTCAGGAGGTCCATCCAAAAAGGAAAAGGATAAAGGTCGTGGCAACAAGCCGTATGACCGTGGCAACCAGAATCAGGCCAACCAGAATTCCCAGAAAAATAAAGGGAAAGGGAAAGGCAAGGGAAAAGGAAAAGGAAAAGGATCAGCATCATCTTCTTCTTCTTCCCAATATTGTCAACGTTGTGGTCGTTCAAATCACACCACAAAGGATTGTTTTTCCACAAGGACAGCAGATGGGAAACCCATAAAAGGCAATCCTCCAGCTCCTAATCCTCATTGGAATCAGAAAGGGGGACAGCAACAACAGAATAATCAGGGTGGCAAAAGTGAGTCTAACAAGCTCCTAAAAGCAGTCAACACCCTGGTTAAGGAGCTTCAGAATCAGCAGAGCATTAATGCAGCAGTTGCAGCTCCAGCTCCAGCATCAGCTCCAGCTCCTCAGGGAAACTCCCCCGGTACTGCACAGGTACCAGTGTTGAGGGCACCCCGGGGATAGATCAGCCTGAACATGCCACTGAAGCAAGTGGCCGGGTTGAAAGTATCTCGGAAGAAGTCCTATCCAGTCTGACATTACAGTTCCAGCAGATGGATACTCCCTCATATCACATCGCACAGATGCAATCACAGACAGCACAGCTGAAATCACAGAAGAAGCTGTTGTTGTATAAGGGGAAAGTATATGGACAGAGTACTAATATTTTGATAGACCCTGGAGCCACATCGTCATTCATCGACAGACAATTTGCTTCTCAGCTGGGTATATCACCATCAGAAACATCATCATTCTCAGTGGGGCTGGCTGGAGGAAGCCAATTACCCTGTACATCCTATCTTCCCAATGCTACATTTACGCTGGGTAAGTATAAGGATTCAGTGGATCTTTATGTTATTGATATGACACCCTTCACAGTCATCCTGGGACAGGATTGGTTGGAGAGGAGAAATCCACATATTGACTTTCAGTCCAAGAACATGACGATCACCAAGACACACTCATCAGGTTCCAGTGTTCGAACAGTTCTATCCAGAGTTGAAGATACTCAGAAATCAGATGGCCTTCCTGAAATGGAATTGGTCAGTGCTACCACGATGAGAGAGCACCTGCGACGTATACGATCCAGTCGGTCGGCTGAAGAAGCCGTAGCTTATCTCTTTTTTCTCCCAGAGGTCGATGGTGAATTGGTCATGACAGCAACTGACTCAGACACTACCATGGAAGACCCAGAGGTCACAGCAGAACGTGATCGTGTCAGAGAAGACTTTTCACATATTTTCCAGGAGGATCTTCCAGCTGGCCATAGGCCAGAACGGTTTGAAGGTGGATATCATCGCATCAACATTGAACCTGGGCATAAGCCACCACCACAGCCAGTTCGAACTATTCCAGTGCCTATGATGGAGGAGCTCAAACGGCAAAATAAATACGATTATTAGAGAAATCTGATATGGCAATTGCTCATTTCTTTCGTATGTCATGCTCGCTACCATTTACAGCACAGAAAATAAATTGCATGCTTCACCGTGTCTTGGAAACATTTTCGTACGTGTCTTGTAATTTTACCGTTGCGGAGGCCTGCGAGCAAAATTATTTTCAACATTAACATTTTCAGCACATATATTTTCTAAATATCGCCAAAAACAGCTAATGTCAATTATCTACCCTAATGTCAATTTCATCGAATAGCGTGTTGCCTATGATGGAGGAGCTCAAACGGCAAATCATCAAATATGTCGAGTTGGGTATCCTTCGTCCGTCATCATCACCATATGGGTGCCCAATCATTTTCGCTCCTAAGCCAGGGGGGAAGTGGAGGATGTGCTGTGATTATCGAGCCCTTAATAACATCACTATAAAGGACACGTATCCATTGCCACCTCATGATACCCTTCTTGAACAGCTTAAGGGGGCACGCTGGTTCAGCAGATTCGATTTCAACCAGTTTTTCCATCAGATCCCCATTCATCCAGACGACATCCATAAAACAGCAATACGAACTAGATATGGTTCATACGAGTGGACAGTGATGCCCTTTGGGTTAACTAACGCTCCTGCGATCGCTCTGCGTGTTGGAAACCGAGCATTCCTTGACTTCATTGATCAGTTCTTAGTCTTTTTCATGGATGACACCATAGTGTACAGTCCAGATTTTGACACACACGTGAAGCAAGTTCGCCAGTTCCTACAGCGCTGCAGAGAGCATCCGTTCTACATCAGGCCTTCTAAGGTTGAGTTGTTCGTCAGATGCATCGACTTTATCGGACACCACATCTCAGAGGCAGGCCGTTCAATCATTGAAGACAGAATCCGTGCAGTCATGGCTATTCAGCCTCCAGTGTTCTATGGTCCAACCGTTGGTAAACAACCTCTACGCCGTATGGCTAAAGATGACAAGTCTTCACTTCGGTCATTCTTGGGCATGGTCGGCCAGTTTAGGAGATTTATACCAAAATTCTCCAAGATTGCCGAGCCGCTCAATCGTCTTTTGAAGGATAATGCAGAATTTGTCTGGGAATCTGAGCAGCAGCAGGCATTTGACAATCTCAAAAGTGCCATCTGCAATGCTCCAGTACTACAGCTTCCAGATCAGAAACTGCCATCTATTATGGAGGTCGATGGATCAGGCACACACGTTGGCCAAGTAGTCTTACAGGATCAAGGCAAAGGTATGAGGCCGTGTGGCTATCACAGCGTAACACTTTCTGATACACAGAGACGCTGGCCTATTCCCGAGATTGAGCTATTTGCCATTGTGGAGGGCTTCCGGTTCTTTCGCCACATCTTGCTGGGAGCTCCAGAGACTATCGTTCGCTCAGATCATCAGCCACTGGTTTATATCCACACTAAGCCCCAAACAGGCGAGGTGGTTGGATGAGCTCTCCGAGTACAACTTTCGGATTGAGCACATTGCAGGCGAGAAGAATAAGGTTGCAGATGCCCTTACACGTATTTCTGCTCTCTTCGAACTCACTGATAGTCTGCAACATCACATTGCCTCATTGGCAACCTCATCAGCTGATATAACATCTACAGACCCTACATTTATTGCTCTTATATCTGCATCATCGGGTCATCAGCTTCACGACATTATTATATCTCAGTATGATCGTGACTCATTTGCACAATCTATATTATCCAAGCTGGCATCAGCGACATCATCACAGACAGTCAGCAATTTCGAACTCATTCAGGGATTGATCTATCGCAAGACCATTTTTGGCAGACAGCTTTACATTCCACCTACTGCCAAAGTTCCTACAGATGACTCAAAAAACACTTTTCAACGTCCGGCAAGCGCGTCTGCAAAATTTCCGCCGCCTTATGTCAATTTTATTTTGATAAATATTATGGATATTCAGCGGCTTATTTTTGTTTTTATGATACTCACGTAGTATCTTTGACGCCTTTTGAGACGAGCGGAGCTCAGTATGTCGAAATACGGCCGGAAATCTTCGGCTGCTGAGCCGCTACTTACGAGTCTTGAAGTCCATCTCAAACAAATAATGAGTAGTGCCTCAACAGCACTGCGCTTACTGAAAGTAACAGAAAGGAATTTTACCGCACTGCAGCAGGTGGAGGCAGACGCAGCAGCGGAAACATGCCTTACAAATCTCACAGACTCGCAAGTAGTGACAAAAAAACTGCTCGAGGCAGTTAGGCTAGTAGGCGCCAACGCAGTTGCGACTGTAGCCACAGCAGAACGTGCCATCATCTCAGAGAAGAAAAGTAATCAAAGAGGGCGCGACAACTCCCCACTAGGAACCGCATCTCAGCAGGGTCCTAGCGCGAAAACAGTCAGACGGAAAATATTACGGAACGCAAATAGAGTGGCGAGACAATTTGTAAATAGTGGCGCAGAGCAGCCTGCGAAGACGAATCCAACGGAATCTACACCTGAAGCCATGGCTACTGCAGACACAGCAACTGCAAATCTACGGACGCATCGGGAAATAACGAAACAGGCACACAGTGTCGCCATCCCAAGCGACTGTGGTGACAGGATCCTTTCGGAGAATCACAAACGCCTACAGACACGCAAACGCTCAGAGCCACTGCCTACAGCTTCGAAACCACCTGACAAATCAAAAAAGCGCCCAGGGTCTCATAGGCAAATTACGTATAAGTCAATCCTGCGGAGTCCCATACCTAGCTAGCTGCGACAGCTGGCATCGAAAGACGCCCCCTTCTCTCAGTAATCGACACTAGTTCACAATAGCCGTATTAAGGTGTGATGAGGTATTAACATCCCGGTGGAGAAGAACAGGGGAGAGCGCCGCGCACGAGAACCACTTTTCCTGAAAAGGGTTTTATAGCTTGGATCTCTTGCAGCGTGCTGCAGTGGGGAAAGTAAGAAAATCCTCAGCGGCATCGTCGGACTCTGCACACCGATAAATAAATAAGCAGGGGGGGCAAAACTGCCGGAAACAGATCGACAAATAGAATCCTTTGCCCACACAAAAGAGGCAGCAGCCGGATCGGAGTGGGTGCAACTGTTGCTCACGTAATAGAAGCATCCTTCCCCATCTTAGTGCTAACTAGTGATAAACTAGCAATTCGTCTGCACACACGTAGCCATAGGAGAAGTAATTTTACTTATCTGCACATCTGGTAACTTGTCTAGGCCCAGAGTAGGGCCTGGGAAATTAATTTACTCACACGCCCAACAGGGCGTGGTTTTTTCTTTTTTCTTTTCCTACAGATGACGGTGAGATCACCAGCTTCGCCACATTCTACTTCATGAGTGTCACTCAGCAACTATTTCTGGTCATGTAGGCAAAAATCGCATGCTCCATTTATTGCGTAGCCGATATTACTGGCCAGGAATGACGAAGGCAGCAATTCAGTACATTCGGGAGTGCCCCGTGTGCCAACGCCAGAAAACGAGGAGACATAAACCTTATGGTCAGTCACATATTCGCTATTGTGTGCCTAAGACAAAATGGCTTGATGTATCACTTGACTGGATTACTGATCTGCCTATCACTACTAACGGGCACGACAGTATATTTGTGGTAATGTGCCAATTCATTCATCGCTGTCATCTCATTCCTTTCAACATTACCTGGACTGCTCAGCACACTGATTCAATATATATGCAGCATATCTTCAAGCTCCACGGTCTTCCGAGGAACATCATTTCAGATCGAGATCCCAGATTTACTTCTTCATTCTGGCAAACACTGTGGAAATCTACTGGTACGAGATTGTCTATGACGTCTTCACACCATCCACAGTCGAATGCAAGCAATGAGCGAAGCCATGCTTTCATTGAGGACATCCTCAGGTATTTTACATTTTGTTTGATGCACGATTCACCAACCTCTGGTTTATAACTGATTAGAAAGTATTTTTTCCTCAGGTGTTGTTGCAATGATACTTCAGCCAATTCGTGGGAGGACAAGTTGCCTCTGGTGGAGTTTGCAATTAACAACACAGTTTCTGCTACGACTGGTTACACACCTTTTTATCTCGACTCGATGGCGCAACCACTTTCGCCTCATGATCTGGCAATCACTATTCCGCCAGAAGCTCCTGTTCCAATACAGAATGCTATTCGAGATCACTTTGACCAGTACTCGGCTGTTCATGCCAATGCGGTAGACAACATTTCCCGAGCAGCAGAAATCAACCGAGCCAGATTCAATAAGACTCACATGCCCCGACAATTTGCAATAGGGCAGAAAGTTCTTCTACGGACTGAGTTTATTCAATGGACTGGTTTGACAGAGGCAGGCAGACACTTTAAGCAGCCATATATTGGGCCGTTTACCATATCCAAAGTTGTCAGCCATGGACGTGCTTATGAGCTAGATTTCGGGGATCTCGACATTCGTATCCATCCGGTTCAGCCTGTATCCAGAATAGAGTTATATAATGACTCGATCCAAGCACCTTTGCCTCTGCCACAGATGATCACCGAAGAAGGGCAACCATTATTTGAGATATCACACATTCTCTCAGATAAGATCACTAGATGTGTCAAGTACTATTTAGTGCGATATGCTGGCTACGGCCCTGAACATGACACCTGGGTCAGAGCCACAGAGCTGACCAATGCAGCAGACATAATAGCTGCCTATGAAGGCTAACAATATATTAAGCCTATTGCCCTTACTTCTTGTAATATATACTGATACATGTCGATCATCTATATACCCTGCTCTTAATGTTCTATCATTATGTTGTATCAGGAGCAGGAAATTGATCCTTCCTTGCTGAGGTGTAGTGAGCCTTGTACCAATTCATACCCTTGCACAGATACGCATACATGCGGGTACCATATCTGTGGATAATAAAAAACTGCTATACTGCCTTTGCCAGACCGTGGTTTGTCATTCGGATCTTATGGCCAGTCATTCTGAACTGCCGGAATGTTCTGAGGTAGGTGGAGTTGTAATCCTGAGTTGTGTTTGACATACATAACTAAACGAATTCACATTAGTACGTTGTCGAATCCATCTATGAAATGTTCGTCAGAGCGCGCGTACCGGACCAAAAAAGGAGTTTGGCAGATCGGGTGAGGATTTAAAGTGGACTCATATAGAGACCCTCCGATATCTCGTTAAGCAGTGCCATCTCCGACTGCATTAAAAATCTTATCCACTCCGCCGTTGACACTCCAGAGCAGGATGGAGGGGAGGAAGGGTGGATGCACTATATAAGACCGTGGAAACATGCACCCAATGGGTTTTCGTCGATCGGCAAGCGCAATATCTCTCCGCAACGTAAACCTCGGAAGATACCCTGAGCGTCACTCTGAAATACGAAACGCGCGTCACTCTGAAATACGAAACGCAAAGCAATCAGGGGGGCTACATCCTAAGAACTGTAGGGCTATATGCCTAAGGTGAGGGTTTAAAGTGGACTCAGTTCCCCCCGATATCCTAAAACACCTTGAGAGACGCCTCATCGGTGTAAGAAGACTGGCCAGTTCAACAACAAAGACATCAAAGACATATACAAAGGTATGCACCCTATATTGTGAGGTCACAACATTTCTAAGAGGGGAGACTTGTCAGGGATATGACCGATGACATATGTGTCACACATGTCATACATATCATACCATGTCATGTCATATGTCATAATGACATACAGTCGTCGAGTATTGTCAGTACAGTCGACTATGCCATGTACAGTCATAATGTCTGTCATCCACCTAAGGTGAGTGACATCTGTCATCGAGAGGCCAAGTATATGGCATCGAGATGATCGAGATGGCGAAGCAAGACAAGTTCTTGAAGTACCGAAGGGTCCTGATAAGACTCGTCTTCGCTTCTAGCATGCACTGAACAGCATGCGAGCATCAAAGGCTATATCGACCAGCCGATGCGGGAAGTTCACCCAGTGCTCTCGGGTTCACAACCCGATGGTGGTAACGCATGAGATGCGTGAGGGCACGGGAAGTATATGAGGAGCATTGGGCTCAAGCAAGCACTTCTGGTCAACAGATTGCTGCACTCATACACCCACCATTACGTTTGGTTGTTACCGTTCAATAACAGCAGCGTCACACATACTGTTCGCATAGCGA
>LGRX02005219.1:21480-35183 GCA_001247695.2 Cymbomonas tetramitiformis
TACATGGTTTGTCACCCCTCTCATGGTTTGTCACCCCTCTTCGACGATGATATATTTTTCATATGCCAATTTTTATTGCAGATTTGGAATCTCCGATGTCGATAATGGGGGGTTAGAGCATCTCACTTTTACAAAATACCCACGCTCATGCCGCATGATCACTACGAGTGATGATCCCCCCACGTGTCGACACGTACATGTTGCCACCCCTCTTCGACGATGATATATTTTTCGCATGCCAAATTTCGATTGCAGATTTGGAATCCCCGATGTCGATAACGGGGGAGTAGAGCATCTCACTTTTGCAAAATACCCATTGGCGCAGCGGATATGCATACCCCCACTGTGGCCCTTGGCGAGCTCATTTCGGTCAACGGTCATGTCCACTAACTTTGACCGTGTTTTCCGGAGCCGTCCGAAGTCCAAATCCAAATTCGAGACCTGATTTGATCATCGGATCACTAGACTCGTATAGAAGGACATAAATACTGAGTCTAGGTCACTAGCTGTACCGCGGCACCGAGAATGACGATACACTGGAGTCATGGGAACAGTGACTTTAGCCCCCCCCACTGTAAGGGGGTGGCAATCTTGTCCGCCTGTGTCACCCCTCGACCCGCGGTGCCGTCTTGCCTGGCACGGTCCTGCTCAGTTCAGGGAATAAAACACTTCCCGTATATTATTCAATCATCTTCGCACTGTGAAACCCGAGACACCTGCTTGACAACTTTGCTCTAGGTTTCCGTGATATATATATATACCCGACTCCGTCAATTACATATATATATTTCACTGTTCCTGTCAGGTTATCGGTTCACCACTTAGTGGGTGTTTCGATTTTCACTGCTCTAAGATCCCGCGGAACCAGCGGCCGCCTGCAGCGGAACAAGCTGCTTGCACCTAGCTGAGCGCATTGCCAGCTTCTTCATTCACCACAAACCGCGTGTTTTTTACGGCACCGGTCCATTTCCTCGAGCGGAACCAGCTCCCGGATTTCGTGCGGCATTCGCACGCCCAACCCGACGTCATTCCACGCTACGTTCTTCCAGAGATGAGCACGGACCGCGTCTCCCTCGGCAGCCGCCTTCGTGCTGCGAGGGGTTCTCCTGGAGGGCATTCCTCCGCCAGCCCTACTTCATCGGCTAGCCCCGACCGTGGCGGCACTGGAGACTCGATTGTGCGCATGTCGCAATTGACCGCCAAGACGACACCAGTCTCTCGGGCGGCCACCTCTGCTGAATTTCACGCTGACCCTACGGTTTGGGTCTCCACGCCTGTGAAGCCCTCCCAGCGTACGGAATTCGTGGACAAACTCGACTACGCCTTCTCCTACGGCGAGGAGTTGGCCAAGCTCCTTCGGACCCACGGCTTCAAGAGCACCGTCGGCCTCACTCTTGATGGACCTGAAGCTGAGTCGGACTTCGCGGTCTTGCTCGCCAACATGGCCCATGTTTTCGGGCCCGTTTCCCGTGATGACATCGCCAAGCTTCTGGACCTGGACAACGAGTACTCCGACTACCACATCGTCCTCAACGAGCTCGTGTATGCCGTCCTCCCCACGGTCCTCCGCTCCACTGCCCTCACCCTGTATGAGGAGTCCGTGGAGGTGCATCCCCGCGATGGCCGCTGCACATTGCAGCGCCTTCGTTTCCATGTGGAGGGCATCGGGGGGCCCGACGCACATCGCTTCTGGGTCCGCCTCAGGGCGGTCATTCTTGACGAGACCGTCGACCCCGCCCCGCAACTCGCGGCCTTCCGCACGCTGGCCGACAAGCACAAGAAGCTCCACCCGCAGTACAGCGACGCCGACATGGTCGCGGACCTCTACAGCGTCCTTCGTGCTTCTGCGGCCGTCTCCCCCCACGTCGCACCACTTTACCTGGTGGTGTTGCGCGACCTTGGGGCCAACATCCCCTTCACCTTCGCCGCCCTCACCTTGCGCATCGCCAAGGTGTATCGTGACGAGTTCACCTTGGCCCGCCTCTCCGCGCCTTCCCCTCCGACATCTGGTGGTGCCGGGCGCGGTGGTGCTGGTGGCGGTGGTGGCAGGGGCGGTGGCGGCGGTGGTGGCGGTGGCAAGCCCACCGTCGGCTCCATGCATGCCCTCGGCTGGAAGAAATTGGCGCCCCCCGTCGGTGAGTGGAAACCAGTACGCAATGCCCGCTACCTGCAGTGGGAGGGCACCGGGCTCGTTTGTGTCACCTGCTTCCGCCTGTGGGCGGTGACCACGGGCCACCTCGACGCCGAGGGCGTGTGTCCCTACTCCTGTTCGGCATCCTTCGCTCCGGGGCGGGCGCCGGCGACCGCCCCCACGGCGGCCCCTCCTCCTCCGATGCCTGCATGGCCGCCTGCGCCACCGCCGGCAGCCCGTGCCAACTCTTTGCAAGCGCCGTTGGAGCCCCCGCCACTGGACGACTCCACTCAGCCGGGTGCGGCAGCCATGACCGTCCGATTCTCGGGCGTTGACCTCTGCGATGAACATTCAGACGAAGAACAGCCTGATGCGACGCCGCCAGCTTTCCATGCCGTTCACGATGACGATGACGAAGAGGACTGGCCGGCGTTCCGCTCGTCGCCTGTATGGCTTCCGTCTTTCGCCGGCAGCACGGCTGCGGCGGTGTCGATCACCGACGTGACACCGTCCGATGCACCGGCAGAGACCCCTTAGAGCATCGGGACCCCTGCCCTTCAATCCTGCGTGGGACCACTGTTGTAAGTCGGCTGCTTGGCATTCTCGTTAGCTGGATCTCGATGTCCCCTGGACTTATAACATTTGTGTCTCTAGGGTTTAGGGTTAGGATGCTGCCTTGGCACCTCACCTCTTCGGGGTGAGGTGGTGTCATGGGAACGGTGACTTTAGCCCCCCCATTGTAAGGGGGTGGCAGTCCTGTCCGCCTGTGTCACCCCTCGACCCGCGGTGCCGTCTTGCCTGGCACGGTCCTGCTCAGATCAGGGAATAAAACACCTCCCGTATATTATTCAACTATCTTCGCACTGTGAAACCCGAAGCGCCTGCTTGACAGCTTTGTTCTAGGTTTCTGTGATATATATATATATATACCCGACTCCGTCAATTACATATATATATTTCACTGTTCCTGTCATGGAGACTGGATATGACACCCGCTGATCGTACGAACTAGTCAGGCCGTCATTTCCAGCATGTTCGACTTTTTCATATCGCAATTTTTATTGCATATTTGGACTCCCCGATGTCGATAATGTGGGGGTAGAGCATATCACTTTTTCGGAATACCCACTCGCATGGATCACCATGTGCACCTCCAACCGCGCCTACTGCCCCCCCCCCACACACACACATGTCGCCACCCCTCTTCGAGCATGTTCGACTTTTCATATCGCAATTTTTATTGCATATTTGGTCTCCCCGATCGCGATGTCGTTAATGTGGGGGTAGAGCATACTGTATCACTTTTTCAGAAAACTCACTGGCGCTGGCGCAACGGATGTGCACATCCCCACTATGACCCTTGGCGGAGCTCAAAATGGTCTATAATTATACCCAAACTTTGGCCGACCATAACTTTTGATTGGTTGAGAATCTCCTTAAATTTTAATGCAGTTTCTGGATCAGCTCGTCGAGACCTTCAATTTGGTGGGTCGGCCGTCTTGAATGGATGACTTTTTTTGTGACCACCGGAACGCATACCACGCCATCGCCAGGAGGGTGGGCTGGGCGCAGGCGAGCCGGACGGAGGTCAGGTGCAGCACAACGACAAGCACCCGCTTACTCTCTTTCAAACCATCTTTCAACTCATGTGCAAAGCGTACACCATTTAGGAGCTTACCTCAATCCAATACTTCTTTGGAACTTGTAGTATATTTATCTCCTCCATTCTCAACTATAGTCGGTTACAGACTTGCTTATCTTCGACAACTTTGGTTAATCAACTGTCTGGATATCCGAGGAAATCATTTAAGTCACTCCCCGTGTCTGTTTCGTCTTGCTCAATTAGACGGAACTCAAGATGTTCCGTGACGATCTTCCTGTATACGAAATTGCGTGAAGCTCATAAGGTGATCTTTCGCTGGTCGCTGCTTCACCTGTCAAAGCAGTTCTTCCTGGAGACTGCTGCAGGGTCGGCCTCGATTACCACTGTGCACAAGTTCAGGGGCCCTTTCGTTTCCCCCAGCCAGCTCTCACAACGCTACTGTAGGACATTTTATATTTAGGTGCAATATTCCGGGCGTTTTGACCAACTTTTATCAGAAACAACCGCCATTACTTATTCTTGAGAAACGTGACATCGGCCATACACGCCGCCACTCACTTTCCCGCGCAAACATCTGCTTGGCGTCAACTTTCCTTTCGTCTATCACTATTTGGCTCTCACCACACCTGTACCTCCTTATCTCCCATTATCCGTTGAATATCTTCAGAGATCGGAGAATTCGGCCTCGTAACCCCTCGTTCCGTACCTTCACTCGTTAAGGAAACCTTTTTTGGCTTGCGCCGGGACCTCTTCGGCTTAGACAAGGGGTTCACTTGTCCGTTGGACCCAAAATCAAGCCTTACAAGGCAGCTCGTCTCGTCGACTTACAACTGTTTGTTGTCACCTGAACTGGAGGTCTGGAACGGTGAAGCAGGTGTCCATATCAAACATCTCACACTATTGCGGCCAGAGGAGACGCGTCATGTTCAGCGCGACTAAGGCTGCGGCCGTGAGAGTTTCATCCGTGGTGGGGGGTTGGCTGGGAGCTCGCAATAGTCAAGAAGATACAACCCGGTATATTTGACCTTCGCCGCCATCACTTCCTTGTGAAACCGTCTCCCAAAGAGGCCGGCGCCAAACGTGTTCTGCGCAACATCGCTTGCACTAGCTGTCCCTGCACGTTGGATGCTCCGCTCCCACCCTGCAGAAATTCCTTTTGCGATCGCGGGAAGCCTATGCACTTTTTACCGCTTTATATGCTTCCCCCGCTACATCCCTTCTTACGTTAAGAAGTTATGCTCGGTGTTGTTGCAGGCTCGACGCCGATGTGAAGGGCAGCCCAATGGTCACCCGACGTTTGAACTTCGACTCTGGTTCACCTTCGGGTAGGCGTTCTCCCTTCTTGACGTTAACTTCAGTTGCACATGGCTGCTATGTAGAAAACCTTGAGTGCTTTTGCGAGCCTGAGCCCTCACATCAGCCCATGGCTGAACCCTGCTCGGTACCTGCAAGTTTCAAAACGTGTGTGTGCGTGTGCACGTGCGCGTGCGTTATGGTGGGATGGCTTTTGTCGGCGGGCCTCAGTGTGCGCGCGTGCCGGCGGTGCTTGCTGAACTCGCAATATGTGGAACCCTGGTGTTCACTTTCACTCCAGCTGTGTTCCCCCCTTTCAGCCTATGGCCGGAATCTTTCCTTAGGGGGACCTACAGTGCAGCATTGTATAGATTCCGAACGGCCCCACACATTTCTTGACTGGAATGTGCGTGTGTGCGTGAATGCCGTTCAGTGTGTGTGGTATCTTGTATCTCATGCCGTCCATTATGTGGTATCTTGGCATGGCCACGCCCTGTTCCTGCATGCTTATCCTATCACTTGCGCGCCTTCTGGAGGACATGCTCAGCAGTACTCCTGTCTACGGGCCTTGGGTAATCCATGGGTGTGTGGTACCCTACCCTGGCCTCGGCTTCCTTTTTTTTTTTTCCTCACCCTGTGTTGATTGGGCTAGCCTAGATCGGCGTGCCTCATGCAACTCGATGCGCGGCAACGAGGCAAGCCAGCTTCGAAGGGTCCCGTTGAGGTTGGTTCTGGCAGTCGTTTATGGTTCCACTTAAAGTGTGACGATGACAACACGGCTGTGCCCTGGTTTCACTTCAAAGTATCTAACTTGGGGGTATTCGCAGGCGTCCATCGAACTCCACTTATGCAGTTGGAGGCGAGTACGGCAAGTCGACGTGGCGCCGCTGTCCCTCAGGCGCTCTCTGGCCCCGAGGCCTCGGCGCACGGGCAGGACCTGAGCATGCCTAAGATGTCGGCCACTTTGCAAGTCGACACTCCGCTGCGGAAAAGGAAGCTCGTTGAGAGCTTAGAGGATGAGCCCCCAGCGGTGCGAGCTTGCCGTGAGGAGGATGCAGAGAACACGCAGCCCTTCGCTAGCAGCGACAAGGTACGCGGAGTCGCGCCGCTCCACCTCGCATATATCGCCGCTACCTTGTCGCGGTGTGGTCGTGCCGATACGATGTGACCTGGCTTCAGGTACTCGAAGCACCAGTGAGGAAGGCGCTCTGGGAAAGTCTGTAGTCTTCTAAGGCGGGCTCGTCTCCTGCTTGCGTTCTGACGGGCAAGGCAGTAACGGATCTGAGGCAGAAAAGCGCTGCAAGGTGGCACAAACGGGGAGGAGTGAAGGGTGAAACACGTTTCTTATTGTGGATGCACGTTGGGGCTAGGGAAGGAGTGAAGGGAAAAGTATGTTGCTGTCTGTGAAAGTACGCTGGAACGATCGTGAAGGAAGGCAGTGTAAGTTGTTCTCTGCAGAACATGTGCACGAGGAAGGTTCGAGGAAAAAAAGTGCAGCGACTACAGCGCTTTCACGTTCTTAGCGCTGGTCTGAAATGCTGTTGCAGGTAGGAGCTGGGTGGAGAGCGGCGGACGACGCGAGCGTGGCGGACGATGGCAGGTTGAGCCTAAGCGGTATTGCATCTGTTAAGGCTTCAGCAGTTATGGCTGTCGGAACCAAGCGGCGCATTAATGAAGCTTTCGATGAAGCAGAGGAGGCAGATCGTGCCGTGGCAGGGAAACGCTACCGACCTGCACTGAACTCGATGCCAGCCTTGAGGAGAGCTAACCTGCCTTCCAAGCGGCCGCCGCGCCGCCATTTGCGCCGGGGGGGGCAGCACAGCGGTATGGGTTGCCGCGGCCTGGGTGTGCTGCAACGCCCCTTGCATTGTGCGAGAGTAGATCAGCTGTCTGGGGCAGCGATATCCGCCGCCGCCGCTACTGCACCCGAGTTCGAAGAGCTGCAGGCCGAGATGCTCCCGGAAGAGCTGCAGTGCGCTATGACACCAGCGACGGCTCCGGTAGTCGTGTCCAGCCTCCCCACCACTGCTAACCTCGCAGCAGGGTCTGCTCTGACGTCAAATGGGGCAGCAGCCAGTTCGGCGCCGCTGGCCTCCATCCTTGGAGGGATCGGTTCAGCCCCTGCTGCGGCGAGTGAGCCCCCTGCAGCCGGGGGTGGCGTCATGGCGGCGCTCCTCGAAATGCACGGAGGCGAGGAGAAAGGACGGAAGAGGAGGGGGGCGAAGGCAAAGGGAGGTGGCACTGCCGACCCTTCGGCCTCACTCGGCGGTCTCCAGGCAGGCCCCGCCATCTCCTTCACAGGACTTCCAGCGCCAGCTGTTGACGCTGCAGCAGGGGCCGCTCCACCAATGCTATTCGGCACTGCCGGCAAGGATGGGGCGCCAGGCACCTCTGCTGGAGGGACGGCAATCGCCTTTGGGACGTCGGCATCGGTATCTGCCAGCGCTGCAGGCGGAGTTGTGCCCACCAACATATTCGGCGCGGCTGCTGGATCGTCTAGCGCGGCTTCCGGGGGTGTGGCAAGTGCAACGGCTGCGGCGCCTTTCAACTTCGGCACTTCAACGGCACCTGCAGCAGGCTCCACTGCCCCAGGCTCTATACCGGCATTCAATTTCGGAAGTGGCAGCGCAAGCACCGCTACTTCCTCAGGAGGGATCTTTGGGGGTGCAGCTGCAAGTGCAGGAGCTGCCGCACCTGCAGGAGGGTTCTTTGGGGGTGCAGCTGCAGGCGCAGGAGCTGCCGCACCAGCAGGAGGGATCTTTGGGGGTGCAGCTGCAAGGTGCAGCTGCAGGCAGCAGGAGCTGCCGCACCAGCAGGAGGGATTTTTGGGGGTGCAGCTTTGGGGGTGCAGCTGCAAGTGCAGGAGCTGCCGCACCAGCAGGAGGGATTTTTGGGGGTGCAGCTGCGGGCGCAGGAGCTGCTGCACCTGCAGGAGGGATCTTTGGGGGTGCAGCTGCAAGTGCAGGAGCTGCCGCACCAGCAGCAGGGATTTTTGGGGGTGCGCCGGCAGCAGCTCCAGCCAATCCGGGGTTCGCTTTCGGAGCAGCGCCAGGCGCTGCAGCTGCACCAGCGAACGGCATGTTTGGAACGGCGCCGGCACCAATATTTGGAGCACAGGCCAGCCTGCCAACGGCGCCACCTCAATTTGGAGCAGGAGCTGCAGGCGGAGCACAGGTGTGATCCCACATGTCTCACCCCGTGTCCTGCCAGGCTTCGAGCCTGGAGTCAGTATGCATTTTATTTTGAAATGATGCTGAAATCTAGCTTGAGAGGACAAACATGCATGATGAAGGTGATGAAAGGTCAGCTTGTGGTCAGTTCTTACG
Source organism: Cymbomonas tetramitiformis (assembly GCA_001247695.2). Lineage (NCBI taxonomy): Eukaryota > Viridiplantae > Chlorophyta > Pyramimonadophyceae > Pyramimonadales > Pyramimonadaceae > Cymbomonas > Cymbomonas tetramitiformis. The sequence goes on from LGRX02005219.1 coordinate 29,834, forward strand.
CAGGGCCTCTGAACAGAGGAAGTGGCAGTTCCACTCTCATATCGTATTGCTGCAAATGAATTTCATTATTCTATTCCCTTTTCAGCTGGCTCATAAATCTCGACTTCGCATCAATGCTGTGCTGTGCAGGGAGCAATTTCATTTAATGTGGGCCAAGCTAGCGATGGACCTAAGAATAATCGCAGACGAACAGTGAAGAGGACATCAACTAGAAAATGACGTGTTGGAGAGAACATTTTCTCATCATTCCCTAGCAAAGAATATTTTTGTCATGATATTGTTGTGCTCCCCTCTGCTGCCAACATTTTTTTATAAATTAAAGGCTACTTCTTATCTGGATACTGTCCAAGGATTGCAAGATATTTTGCAGAGAAGACAGAAATGACGCGTGGTACTGGATCAACACTTTCATACTTGACGCTGTTGAAGTCTGTTGCTGGGTGACAGCTGGACTGACGCAGGCACGGGTGTGACGAAAGCAGATGCTCAATACCCGGTAACCGCTAATTTTGGGTTGCGATCATGAACATGAACTTGCCTTGGTTGAACTTCATCCTAAAATTCAATTTGCGTGAACTGAGCATGTGAACACTCGCGGACTTGTCTGCGAAAGTTATTATTTTATGAATTTATTCCCCATAAGAAAGAAGATATGTGACTCCTCCTAATGGAGACGTGAAGTTATTAGGCGTACAGCGGTCAGGCCTGCTCCTCTACGGTAACCCTAACTACTATTACCCAGTCCAGTGTTCTAGAGGGTTTAGCCACTACGGTTAGGTTTCAGCTAAAGGCATCCAAACTGCAGCCATGCCTCATAACGGGAGGTTGCAGGATGGGGCCTGCAACAACCGGTCAAACATGTGTCAAGCCTTGCACACACCTAGTAAAATCGGTGGATGCAAGAACCCCGAGTGCTAGTGGAGCACAGCTCACCATGCTCCCAGTCGGAGTTCCAGCAAGGTTGCCTATCCTAAGATACAGGCAAGCAATGAGCAGCAGTGCCATTATAGTCTATCTCTAGCAGTCATTGGAGCTATCTAGGTCTTCACAGTTAGGGTTCTGGCAGAACTATTGTGGAACGATGCAAGCTTGCCAAAATGGTATCCACGCCGCTGCTGCCGCTGAAAACCCCCTAATGTGACGTGGTGTGGGGGACGAAAAACGGTGTCCGGCAATTTCGCTGTACCGCTGCCCAGTGCCAAATGCGTTTGGCGATCGACGTGTCTAGGCAGGGCTTAGCTGCCTGCACTACGCAGGCAGGAAGGAAGCAGTCGGCCTCCACGCCCGCTAGATGTGCTCTAGCGTTGCTGCGTCCAGGCCGTCCGCCTGGTCCCAAGGGTCCTCGTACTCGAGGTCGGCGATGTCCTCGTCCTCTTGGGTGCCCTGCTCTGCCGCATTCCCCTTTTTGTAAATTCGTGGCGGGTTTGGCGGCACCGATGCTGGCTTCCCGCTGCGCTTCTCTCCAGGAGAGGGTGCGGGTTTGTGCGCTGTTGTGGCAGTTGGTGCGCGCTTAACCGCCTCGCTGAAGCTGCAGCCAGCTCCGCCTTCAGATGGCGGTGCGGTCTGGCCAAGGTCTCTGGGCTTAACTGACCCGGCACAATGGCGGGTGAGAAGGAGGGGGTGGTCGTGAAAAATCCCGTTGCTGCTGGCGGATTGCTCCGCTCCGCAGCCCGCCCCTTTGCGTTCTGCCTCTGCGTGCTGCGTCTCGACGTTCTGGCGCTGGGTCCCTGCTTCGCGGCGGTGCCCTGCGTAGACGGAGGAGGCGGAAAAGTCGATGTAGTCGCCAAACCCGGGGCGGTTATGCTAGCCCGCTGAAACGCGGGGAGGCATACCGCTGCTGCTGTCGCCACAGCTCGAGTGGCGTGCAGTGCTATATGCGTCAGGGTTTGCTGTGGTGTGAGCGCGATGGTCTCGTCGTCACCGATGCTTTCCGGCAGGGGAGCCCCTTGCCTTCTTGCAAGCCGTTAGGCCCTCAGCGCAGCCTGAGCCGTGCTGATGAGCAACTCCAAGCTCATTTCCGCTGCTTCGTGTTGCAGACTCGTCCCAGATGTCCGCGTTAGTCCCCCCATGTCGCAACCGGGCGCTCTAGCACATAATTCTTCAATAAAATTCCAAAAATATCTGCTCTATATCCATTTCTTCGCACGAATTTTACCATAAAAGTTTTGGCGAAAAATGCTATGCAGCCGCCTTGCACTCCCCGCTCGAAGTTTTCCCCCATACTTGCTGTACATAACCGGATAACATGCGTGTAGTTGAATTCACAACGTGGATACTTCTTAATAGTAATTATGCAGCTGTGTTGATAGCAATGCTCAAAGCTTCATACCGCAACATCACGGTACAACTCACCGGAAAACGGGAATGTGGCTCAATGTCAGCCCTAGTCAACGCCACACTTATATGCACCTACACAATATATGTGCAATATGTACACTACTTTCCACGGGGAGGGGGGGGGGTTCGTATCTTGATGGATTTGCACGGTGTTTGCCCAGTACAGTGGGATTGTGCATGTGGAACGTTGCGTATTTATAATACGGTATTATTTAATATTACGTAAATATTAATAGGTATGCCATATGAACGAGTCCAGTGTTGACTACCTAGGAATCTGTCATAGGGCGGGCCGGCATCGGGTCTTCCGGTCAGGGCTGCCTATACAGATTTCAGCACGCAGTGCTCCGGACATGCCTTGCCCCACCGACAGGTTGTATTATCTATCGTTGCGATTCCCTGATTTATCATTACATCTATAGTCGGTGTGCCTTACATTATCATAAAGTGAAAAACCATTTTTCGAGAATACCTGAAAAGTACCTGTGGTACCTGCGTAGTACCGATCTACCGAATACTTTACCTGTACCTGGCCCCAAGTACCTGATACCTTACCCGTGGACCCCCAAATTCAGAGTATCGACTATCTACCTGCGTATTTTGTAATAATAATATAACATTTACGCTGAGAATAATGACAAAGTCACGAGTCCGATGTAATCCTGCAAGCAGGCAATTGAAGAACAGAGGGAGTTGGAGTCATCCTCATAGCGCGCCCCGAAAGGCTCATCCAGGTCATAGCAACCTAGGAAACCGCGGCAAAGCAAAACTATGCAGAGCGCTAAAAGGTCGTGCCGGCGGAGAAGCAGCGGAGGAGGTGGAGGTGGAGCGAGGCTGCATCTGTGATGGGGAAAAGGGGCGGAAGCGAGGCGGAGGAGGGATGGTGGTGGAGGGTCGGGAGGGCGGGAGTGGAGGGAGCGGAGTGTGGGGGTGGAGGGGGCGAGCTATGGTAGGAGATGGGGGGGTGAGGAAACAGGAGAGAGCGAGAGAGAGAAAGAGATATGCTGTAACCGTGAAAGTGAAAGACAGGTGTGAAGGCTGGTGAAGTCTAAAGTCAGATAAGACAACATAATGTAAGGGCTAAATGGCGAGCCATGGCACACCGGCACACGAGGACCGGCTAGGACTGCGAGTGACAGTCCGGCGAGGGGGTGACATAGGGCACCATACCCCCCCTTTGGTGGGTGAAAGTCGTGCTTCTGACACCACCTCACCCCGAAGGCGGGAGGTGCACTGCAGGGCCAACCGGTACTCCCGGGCAGGTGGCTAGGAGAAATGTAAGAGTATCATCTTGGGGCCATACCGACCCAGCTAGAAGCAGTGAGGCACTGCGGCACTAAGCACTCTATATTCTAAGCACGATGTGTCATTTAGGGTTTGGGGCCCGCAGTCTCTGCAATGTCGAACAATCAACCAACGCCTGTGCGAGGCCACAACGGCAAGTGGTCTGGCACCACCGAAAGAAACTCATCGGTGCAGAGATGGCGAGACGGTGAGAGGCGAAAAATGCGGTGAGCGTGCGCAATGGACGCGTCGCACTCCTCAGGGGAATTGGAGTGGGAGTGGGCGGTGGTGATAACATGTACCGGGAGGCACGGACAGCTCAGGGCTATGCCCCAGGGCCATGCCCCAGGGCCATGCCCCATGGGTATGCCCCAAGGCGTATGCCCCATGGGTATGCCCCGAGGCGTATGCCCCAGGGGTATGTCCCGAGGCGTATGCCCCATGGGTATGCCCCGAGTCGTATGCCCCATGGGTATGCCCCGAGGCGTATGCCCCATGGGTATGCCCCGAGGCGTATGCCCCATGGGTATGCCCCGAGGCGCATGCCCCATGCCCCGAGCGTGCATGCCCCACTCGCGAATAATGGGGAGTTATCGGATATTCACATAAGTGAGCGAGTGCTGGGGAAAATAATTGTAGGAGGCTACCACTCCAGTTTCTTCTCTTCTTTACGGTTTCGGACTTATACTATTCTACACTTATTAAACGACCGCACGAGGTATGCTTACGATTGGTCAACTACAAGACTTCGGTTTCGTAAATCTTAATAGCTATGCTTTTGCTTTCAAGTGTATGCTTTCAATACACAATATACAGCGGATACGGCTCTTACTTTTTATGTTACAATTCTCAGTTCAGTTCATCTCCCCGAAACTGGTTACACTTAGAGTTCTTATGCATTCAGGAACTCTCTCCATAACTCAACTGTACTGAGTACTCCGTACAACAGGCTAGGCACCTCACATCAACATCATTCTGATCGGTCCTACTGTACTCCGTACTGAGTACTCTTGCGTTTTGTACTTAGCCGTTTTCTTGCTCTTGTGCTTGCCTCCTAGCACAACTCCCCCCCCTTAGGGAAGGTCACGTCCACGCTGACCACGTCGGACCAGTAAAGTTTTTATACAGATCTTCTACTGTTGCTCAGGATGATTATACAGGTCTCAGCCGCCTGTTGTCCGGGATGACATTACACTTCCCAAGACACACCGCAATAAGGAGATCAACCTCTTAAGCACAAGGGTCGGCCTCTCACCGGTCTGCCATCTGCACTACCAGGCTCCCCCAAGGCTCGAGATCTCACATCCATTACCACGCTCAAGGTTTCAAACCTTCCAACACAGTACACTTACAGGTGATGACAATAGGTTTGCCAATTACCTGACAGTTCTCGGGATGCCGGCCCGGAGGAAAGGTTTTAAACCCCTACCGCCTCCTCGGATGCGCAGAGCTTTTATCCAGATCTCCAACTGCCGCCTGGCTATGCCGAGGCTAGAGCCACTGCTCTGGTGGATGGATTATACAGGTTCTCACCTGTCGCCTGGCTATGCCGAGGCTAGAGCCACTGCTCTGGTGGATGGATTATACGGGTTCTCACCTGTCGCCTGGCTATGCCGAGGCTAGAGCCACTGCTCGGGTGGATGGATTATACAGGTTCTCACCTGTCGCCTGGCTATGCCGAGGCTAGAGCCACTGCTCTGGTGGATGGATTATACAGGTTCTCACCTGT
>LGRX02005220.1:0-48894 GCA_001247695.2 Cymbomonas tetramitiformis
GGGGCGCATCTGCCGGCTTGCGTGTTGCCTCGGAAGACCGAGATTGTGGGGCGCGTCTGTCGGCTTGCATGTTGATCATGCATCCGACGCTCTCTTGAGTTTGCCATTTTGCCTTTTTAATTTTGCAAAGTATATTCCATGATGATATTGGGGCAACATTTGAGCAGATTGCTGGAGATCTGCAGTTGTTAATTGGCGGTACAGCAGTTGTTCTAATCGTGCATTGATGATCGATGTGTGGAGGGTGCGGCAGAGTCGGGCGCTCGTAGATCGAGTATTTGATTGGGGACAGATGCTGTTGCGCCAGCTCACTGCGATGAGCCGTAGTTTGCTTGCACTGCACTGCCCGGGGACATCGCTTCGCACAGTCTTACAGCGAATGAAATAAAAATAGGGTCTGCTAAGTTCTTGCAAGCCCATAGAACATATTCATGTCAACTGGTGATTTGTGAATGTGCTGCCACGTTAGCATGGTATCAAGGACCTATCAATGAAGCAATGAAGCAAAATAAGGCCTCCCACTTTCCAAGAAGTGGGAACAAGTGTTCCTCCGTGGCACAGTGGCAGAAACTGCCTAGAAGGTACCCGTCCGAGGAAGAACAGTCGACATGCCCATGACGGAATATATACCCAAAGTTTGTGTAAGTTGGGACTGGTGGGTAGTTATTGTAAATTTTACGAAATACGAATGGGACAAATAATTAGATTTGCGATTAAGAGGGTATTTGGCAACTTGCTAATGATAGCGCCATCGCTGTGTCATGTCAAAATGGAACAATCTATGCCAACAGTTGAAGCTCTGGAGGCAGTATCAGTCAGATGTGAATATGAGACACTGGCTGAAGTGTACGAGCACTTCAGTACAGTGCACCAGCAACACGAGAGAATCGGGACACGTTGCATTCAGCATCTCCGGCATCGATACCGTCTTCTTTGTTCTGGCCTCGGATACCCCTTGGTCTGCGATGTGCCGATAGCATCACTAACCGTGTCACCCGCCGGCCTTCCGCATAAGAACAAATATTACTGGGTCTCCTCGAGCCTGGCTCGTCTGACCAGGGAATTGTACTCGTGTATATTTGGGAATGTAAAAGTGAGGATATATCGGGAAAACCGATTTTACATTATATCGGGCGTAGGATTCTTGAAATGTGGCATGTCTAATCTTAAATTCATGTTTGCCATACCGATCCCGCTACCTTAGACCTTGTGAAATACTTCAAATGATGTTGGTGAATGTCCCATCATTGGTACCTATAAAAGTGTTGCTGATCGTATGTATATGAATATTAAACATCCTTATCACAATAATTATAGCAACATGCTACAGCTTCATAAGTTTGGTTATGCGTCGAATATTGTATGTAATCCTGCATTTGTGGGTTTATATAAAGAGGATCATACACTCACTTGTAAGGTACAAGTCTCAAAATTGAAAGGTAAAAGGCACAGCACACAAACAAAATCCTCCAAATGCCAAAACAACTACCTAGATAAACATGATACAAATTCCCAGCGCTCACCCATGCTGATAAGCATGGCTAACCCTGCACGCAATTCCGTAGCCCTGCGAGACCATAGGCGAATGCTACGAGGCATTATTGTTCGCCAAAAATAATTGGGGACAAATTAGTTGTTGATGGCGCCTCAGTTATGCGAAATCGCCCTAAACTTTCTTGCAAAGTCTGCATAACACATCCAGAAGATCCCATCATCTTTAGCCTCTGAAAACCCACACTGGGCACGCACATCCGGGTTCTCGTCCCACAAGGGCGACTCGTCACTCCAGTCACCACGCCATTCAGTATGTCCCAGATGTTACGGATCTGCAACATCTTCAGTCCCTGGTTCAAGTCTTCAGGACCAAGTCCAGCAAGGGGTACCCGTGAGAAGTCACCAAGCCATCTTGGCTCGCCAACTCTGGGTCCGACTCAACGCCTTTGGCGCTGCCAAGAACACTAACACGGCCCGCCTTTCTGCGCTCCCTCAACAAGCTGCTCCCACAACGATTCTGACTTGATGAGCTGCTCCCATGGGCTCTCGTTCCACAAATTCATCCCAGGGATACCACCGAGGATACGGCACAGGGCTGAGCCAGAGCTTTCACTGGTTTTCTTATTGTTCAGGGAGGAGTATCCACCACCAAGCTTTGCGAACGCCTTCTCCATCAACATCACCCACAAGCCCGCGCCTTGGGCATTTAAGCAGGAAAGGCGTACGGCCTCATGCCGTCCTGCGTGGGCATATAATCATCCAGGAGGAGGTAGAAATGGTGCTCGCAGCGCGGTGACCACATACGCAGAGAGTACACTCCCTGCTCGGAGGGCACCTTTGGGTTGATGCTCTCTACTACCAGTTCGGGGAAGCGATATGCGGCCGCTGCAATGCTCTGCATCAACCAGCAATCGCTAATGCGGCCTTGCATCACATCCGCGGCTTGGCATGTGCCGTTCTCGAAGAGCTTCATCTCTCAAATATCCAGCACGCTCCCTTCATGCACCCCCCCCCGGGGTCCACGCTTGCACTGTTCCTCTGTGCATACATAGAGGCCCACCTCCGCCCCAGTGGACTGAAGTTTGCACCGGAACACATGGGTTGCGAAGGTTTGCAGCGTATAGGAGGGCGCATCCGGAGGCAAAGTAGACATGAGACGCTCCTCCCCAGAGAACGACACCCAAAACACATCTAGAGCCTTCCCTGTCACGTTCTCAATCGCCACCTCCACCTTGCCGATAGACGCGGTGCTTGCGATCTTCCCATCAGCACCCAGGTGGAGGCTTGCTGCCGGCACCCAGGTCGTCCCCTTGAAGCTTCGGTTCACCTTTCCCTCAATTGCGGACGTTGACTGCCCTTCCCCAATCGACAACCAGCAAGGCGGAAACTCGGCGTCGATAAATCTGGTGCCAGCTGGGAGTGCGGCCCCTAGAAAAAACGAAGCCGTTCCATCCGGATGGACTATCATGGTCCACCCGGACGGTTTTCAGACGGACTGGGAGTCCGTACGCTTTTGAAAAGGTCCATACGTATGGAAATCACATGTCAAAACGTTTTGAAGCTTTTTTTTCTGTCCATATGCAATCCGTTCGAATGTCCGCAGGGCGTCCGTACGGATGGAAACGCTGAACATTTTGAACATTCCCTGGGGTACACCTAAAATACTGTACTCAGGGTGTCCATCTGATTGTCCAGCCTGACCAGTCGTCCTTACCCCGTCCATACGCATGGATCACCTAAGGACATGTGTATTTCGCGGTCGGAGCCCGTTTGCATCACCTTCCATGCGTATGGACTCTTGCCGTCCATGCGCATGGATCGCCTATGGACACGCCATGGAGTGCTTTTCCAGGCCAAATTTGCCATGGGGTGCTTTTTTCATGCGCATCAATGCGGATGGACAGCATATGTCCTCATGAAGGTGTCTGCCGTGGCATGTTTACATGGGCGCGACTATCCGTCCGTACGGACGGACTTCGTATGGACAACGACACGGGTGCGTGTGGACATTCTATGGGTGTCCCCTCCCCTTCCCTCCGATATGAAGTGTTATTTGCATGCGCCGTCCATGCGGATGGACGCCAAGAACATATACATATGCGTACGGAATAAGCACCTCTTTTTAAAAGGGGGAGGAAGGAGTATAGATTCATTCATTCTCCATACAGCTGCTTGCCACAAATTTATTTTACATCATTGCAATTTGGCTTGGAAGATTAAAAATCTTATCAAAAGTTCCAGCATCTGTATATAGCAGCCATAAAGTTGATGACACGGTACATCATGCCGACTGAAGACATCAAATGAAGTCTTATTTGACTTACTGACACATGAAGTTCATTATGAAGAAATCATAGATGCACATTTCTCCGGCTCTATCATATTATATGAAGGGCACTGACATAGGAAAACGATGGTTTTTCAAATGTGAATAAGCTATATTGTAAGCTTACGACCATCACTTTGACGTCAACAGCCTAAGATGCTGATTGTCGAAATTCAAGAGTTGAAGGATTCGTTGAATCAACCTTGGTAACATGTGTTTTGATTGATGAATTGTTGATCCATGGTTTCTCCCCAAATCTAGAGAAGCTGGCACACAAGTTGTTGCCAATGTCTTAAGGAAAGCATCTGAGCAAAGGATTGCCAGTAGTGTCAACAGGCATCGAATTCCATAACAGCAAAGCCGAGTGAGTAAATCTGCCACTCTAGCTATTTGCCCGTCATTCTTTCCAGGTTCATGACAAGAGACGATTTATCAAAATCACACCAATGTATAAGTCACATGCATGGTTGCACAGTTTGTATCCGAATGCAACCCCATTGAGGTTAAACATCTAGACAGCAACTCTGGCCAACCAAAAGCCTTCCTGTCTTCGGATGTCTTGAGCACTCTCATTTCCAGCTCCATTATGGACTAGGAAGCATCATGACTGTGCCTCGCCAGGACTCTGATTCTCAAAGCCGCACACTAGAGGCGAGCCTTACGAGATAGTGACCTTTGGCCTGTGGGGCGTCAACCCCTTATCAAATCCTGGACACTTGTTAACACCTGGATAAATATATCATGATGCAACTTAAGTGGGATTATAAGTTCCACATAATCATATTGTCTACGTATGCTGAAGGCATAACTGCCGCATATGGTTACAATAGGTCGCAGCTTCTATAACATTGTGGCTTCTGAGTAAAAAGCTGATAGCCGATGACTTTTGCCAATAATTGCCGACCAAATAATAATCAGGCCGTGGAAACATGCCCAAGGGTTTTCGTCGATCGGTCGTATATATATCAGGGCTGCATCCCAAAAACTGCAGGGCTGCATCCCAAAAAACTGCAGGGCTGCATCCCGAGAACTGCAGGGTTACATCCCTAACATTTTTACCCTGCATCAAATTGATATGACAGGAGCAGGAATTGATCCTTCCTTGCTAAGGTGTAGTGAGCCTTGTATAAATCATACCCTTACACAGATACGCATATGCGGGTACCAATATCTGTGAAAAACTGCTAATGCTACCTTTGCCAAGACCGTGGTTTGTCATCGGATTCTGTGGCCAGTCATCCGAAGCTACCGGAGACATCGACTGAGGTAGACGGAGTTGTGATCCTAAGTTATGCCTGACAAACATAACTAAAATAAATTTCACATTAGTACGTGGCGAATCCATTCTCACTCATCGCGATAGATGTTCGTCAAAGCGTGCGTACTGGACCAATAATCAAGAGTGAGCAGACCGGGTAAAGGATTATAAGCCCAATCCCGTTAAGCAGGGCCACTCTGTTTGCATTAAAACAAGACCCCGGTGAAATAACTCCGGAAACAAACACGGGCTCCCCATGACCGCCTGTGAACCTCCGAAGTAGCTTCAGGAGGGGAGGAAGGGTTGGGTGCACTAATATATACCAACTGTGGAAACGAACAGCAAACGATCAGTTGTATATATAAGGCCGAGAATCGTTCGATTAATGAGAAATTGTTAATTCTTGGGATCATCGTTCGCAAAAGCGTCGACGGCTAGCGCAAATAATCTGTAACGTACACCTCGGATACTTTGAATCGTCACTCTGACGCACGATACGTGTGGATCAATCAGTAATCCAGCGTCAATCTGTATCACGATACGCAATTCAAAGGAGGCTACATCCTAAGAACTGTAAGGCATTAGCCTATAAGGCATCATGACAAGGTGAGGGACTAAAGTGGACTCAGTTCCCCCCAATAACCTAAAAACACCATGAGGGACGCCTCAAATCGGTGTAAGAAGACTGGTACCAGCAGAAGCAACAACAACAATGACATCAAAGACATATACAAAGGTATGCCCGTTGTGAGGTCACAACTCTTTTAAGAGGGGATATCGGAGGGAAGGGGAGGGGACACCCATAGAATGTCCACACGCACCCGTGTCGATGTCCATACGTGATCCATCCGTACGGACAGTTAGTCGCGCCCGTGCAAACATGCCAAGGCAGACTCCTTCACGAGGACATATGCTGTCCATCCGCATGGATCAGCATGCGAAGAACACCCCATGGCAAATTTGGCCTTGAAAAGCACCCCACTGTGGCGTGTCCATAGGCGGTCCATGCGCATGGACGGCAAGAGTCCATACGCATGGAAGGTGCAAACGGGCTCCGACTGCGAAATACACATGTCCTTAGGTAATCCATGCGTATGGACGGAGTAAGGACGACTGGTCAGGCTGGACAATCAGATGGACACCCTGAGTATAGTATTTTGGGTGTACCCCAGGGAAAGTCCAAAATGTTCAGCGTTTCCGTCCGCACGGACACATTGCGGAAATCCGGACGGATTGCATATGGACAGAAAAAACCTTCAAAACGTTTTGACATGTGATGTCCATACGTATGGACCTTTTCAAAAGCGTACGGACTCCCAGTCCGTCTGAAAACCGTCCAGGTGGACTATGATAGTCCATCCGGATGGAACGGCTTCGTTTTTCTAGGGCTTCCCCGCTAACGGTCGTTGCTTGGTGGAGTACTGCGTGGATAAGACCCAGCATCTTGCCTAGTACGCTTCCTAACGCGAGTGGAAGATGAATTGAACCGCCGTCTACGTCTAAAGAGTAAAACTCTAAGCGCCAGTGACGAATGCGCGGAACCGCGTAATTTCTGGTTTGTCTGATAGTAAAAGGATTGTGAGGACGAGCAGCTTCAGCTTCAGGATTGGGGGGACGCAGTGGTACAGCCATGTAGAACAAACAAAATGAATGCAGGGCGGCTGTTTTTTGGAAGCATTTAAGTGCAGTGAAGTGAACATTTCGCGGGAAGAATGGAATCTAGGGAGCGAGCAGGTACGATTTCGCCAGAAATCGCCGGCGAAACGAAAGCAACAACGCTTGCGTCACGCCTTGACGATGTCAGGTCGCGATTTCGGGTCACGATGCCACGACCAGGTCATGACACCCTTCCCACCCAGTGTTCAATAGGCTTTATCGTTTGCTGTTGAGATGACATATTGGGCCTACGGCTGTGCGCTTTAGGTATGGGTTGTCGGTGTGTATCAATGTGCCGGGACAGAATGGCTTGTGAAGGGCCGATCTGTGCAGAGGTGGGGACAGGGTGACGGTGTCCAAAGTGGACCCTGCCAAATTCTACGAACGGAAGTTGCAGGTGCGATTCTTATTTTGAGCTAAGATCATGAAGCATACAGTTAGAAGCAGGGTGGCGCTGAGTGCACCGGTGTGCTCGGTTCATGTGTCCCAGCCCCCGAAATTTCAAGGGATGTCAATTGACAATATGTAGGCTGACGATATCGTGGCTCGGATGAGCTGGGCTGAGCCATGCAGATGATGGAATGGGTTGAGCGTTGCTGCATGGAGCTTGGTAGGGCTGTCAGTGTGCCACATTCGTAGCACTATTTTCGAATTCGTGCATGTGTGCACATCCTCTAGTGGTGCGTGTGCTGACTTGCACGTGGTGTTGTGGTTCACAGGTAGCTGCGTTCTGATCATTTCGGCTTAGTGAATGTGTATTTACTTTCCTTGTACATACGATCATTGATCACCCTGTAGTAGGCAATATTTGCAAACTCATTATTTTGCCAAAACCCTGGATCGTCCGGTGCATTTGGCTATCTCCTGAAGAATTTCATAATTTCATATAATTTATGTACATTTGTATACTAGGTTGTTACATGCGAGTATGATGACGATGAGATCTTGTTGGCGACCAAACGTGCTGCAGCGGACATGGGAATCGGTCGCTTTGTCGAAGAGGATGGCAAAGTGGCGGAGGACACTGTGTGTGACAACGTTCACAACCCAGTGTCGGACAGCGCTGCGAACATGGTCAGCGGTTGGAAGGAATTCGACGGTCACGAGTGCACTTGCCACTTGTTGACACTCTGTGTTGGTTCTTTCTTGGAGGGGGGTGCCTCACCCTGCCACTTGCTGGGGTGAAGGAAGTCTTCCGAAGGTACCCTGCAACATTCGCTGATGGCAGCAATTAATACCAAGTAATTTTGCAAGCAATTTTCGTGATCTGAGTACATAGATCGATACTTTTTTGTTGTTATCGTCATTTTAATATCGATAACAACTTGCCAGTTATCATTATCTGTCGATAGAATTTTATAGATATCGTTATCGGTCGATAAGGAAAATGAAATATGGTTATCCGTCGATAACTTAAAACTGGTATCGTCATCGTATCGATTACATTTACATAGTTATCATTTCTAATCGATAACTTGGAAAATCCACGATACCTATCCCTGCTGTAGATGTCCAATTCCAGTCGGTAGGAAATACACGTAGGTCGGTAACGGTCGGAAAGGTCGGTAATTGTCGGAATTATCAAAAGGTCGAAGGTCGATTTGGTCTGAAAGGTCGGGCGCAAACTATGCGCAACCAGAAGGTCGATTAGGTCTATAGAATCGGCGATGCCGGGGCGATTTAAAGAAACGACAAACGAACCACCACAGAAGTGGTCTGCTCCATAACCTAATGGAGAACGTAATATTAAGGCACTCCAACAAAGGGAAGATAAGCAGTGATCCGGTCGAGACTAAAACTAAATAAGATAACCTACTTAGGGGTTTTATCAGTGCTGTGTGGGACGGTTGGTCGGTCGGTCGGAGCAGTCACAGATGACGAGATGAGAGCTGCAGAATGACAAGGTCACTCAGAGATGGCGACGTAAAAAAACGGAATTGATTGATCACGCATCGTGAACTTATCGGAATCGATCGATACGACCTTCAATGCATATCGGTATTGATCGATGTGTTGTAATTGTTCCGAATATCGGTACCTACATTTGCATATCTGCGATATATCGGAATCGGGCGTTATTTTTCAAAAGGCCTAGTCCATCACGCCATCGATCTGGGCATCATTATTGAACGAATGGAGCACGATTATATGTGATCGATTCAGCGCCCTTGTCCTCGGAAAGTAGGCTTTAAATTGAATTAGGTAGTCCCGGTTCCGAGCTACTCTCAACTTTGCCTCGTTTACCGTGAAGCTCAGTAGCTCACGATGGGCCGTCCACGCAGTAACAAGCGAGGTAGGAAGCGGAAGCGTAGTAGAGTACATCCGATGGTGTGACGCTGATCGCGCACGCAGCGGTCACGGCAAGGTGCGTGGTAGTTTATAAGCATAAGGGCGAGTTATACGCATATGTTGTAAAAAATGGCAAGGCAATTCTTGCTTATTGCATTTGCAAGTAGTGTAGGTGTGGAACGTGCCTTTTTTGCCGTGAGCTGAATGCACCGTGAGTTATGTAATTCGTTGCAAGAAGGTACCATAGAACACACATTGATGGCTGCTATTAATAGTGTACAATCCATTTAATCGTTGTGATATCGATTAGCATCGATGTATCGGTATATCGGCTAGTCCTTGTGCATATCGGTATCGATTGATTTGTTAGAGCAAAATGTGGGTATCGATCAATTAAAAAGTATATCAAATTGATTTATCGTTTGCCACTAATCAGTATCGATCGGTGGGGCCTAGTAAAATATCGGTATCATTCGATTTACGAATATGAACATTATCGGTATCGATCGATATAGATTTCGCCAACCGATACGATGCCCCGTCGTTCAGCTTGCAGTATCAGTTTGTTAAGTCAACAACAACGTGCGGTATCAGTTTGTTACGATTAAATTGTCGATACTATGCTCTATGTACATCATAATATCGTGTTTGTATATCCCCGTACACCGGCGGAAGCTATATTGAAGTTAATACTAATTCTAATACTAACGCGAACCTGTCTCCGTAATGACCTCCCTAATGATAGACTAGTATATTTGTGTGAAATGCTATGTAGTAGGCTATCGGTGATTACCTGGCCGGGAAAAAAGAGGAATGAATCAAGAATGGAACTTTGATAGGCAAATCAGCTTTGGCAATCATCCTCATCGTCCGCGCATCCAAAATGTGGAAGTATGATGAGTTGGCCTTGGCATTGAACACAATACCTAGCAACACGCCATCATCTTCGGCTGTCCCTGAAGGGTCCGGCACAAATTGTATCTCTGAGGGGTATTCGTTGGCTTGGTACCACCCCATAACCTCCCCAGTGCATAAGTTTCTTTTTGCAATTCCCACAGCTCCCATCGGTGAAGAGCTTATTATCGTGCTATTTCTGCCTCCATCTCTATACTCATCACTATGAAACTGCATAAAATACGAGACGCAATACTTCAAACCGGTGTATTGCTCGTTGATCTTCGGGGTCTCAAAATCATTCCTTCCCTTTTCTTCCGGGAACAACAGCTCCCATGTCACCGAGCCGTTGGCCGGCAAGCGATATCGCATCACTTTGCTGCGTGGCCAGGACTCGCGGACACCTGGCTCTTGCAAATACTCCAGTTGCCATCTATTGAACCATCCAAGGGTGGTCGCGTTATTGGCGGCGTACCTGTCCAAGCTTGCGATGTAAGCTGGGTGAATCAAATATGAACTGGCGTGTGGAATGCTATGTACCGAGTATTTATACCCTTCAAAAAAGATGTATCAGGCAAGTGGCATAAAAGTTAACGGATATCCACCGGATGCTGTGTATATCGTGGATGCACCTCCTTGCTGCTGAAGAAAGGCTCAAATGTCAGGTAAGGATGAGGAGGTAAATGTAGCACGCACCAGGTGAGATCAATCAAAATGTCACCGCTAGCATTCTCCTCCCATGCGTTTACGACGTGCCCAAAGATGAATCCTAGATAGCCATCCAGCCGCTCTCCGCGTCAAAAGTTATCACTCGGCGGAAAATATCATACAAATGGTTGCAACTGCATTCACTTGAAATGCAATGCAACCAAAAAGCTTCGTGTCGCTCGTAAACCACTGCATATGGGGACGAGCACCTGGGGCTGACAGCGTGCGGACTGATCCGTCCTCCCGATTCACTATCTGGAACAAAGTTTCGTCGCCTGTGGTGCGTAGTCCCCCTCGCCCGAGGGGAGCACCCTCGAGAACCTTGGGCAAGTCCATAAAGAGCGGCTCCGCGATGAGAACAATGTAGCGCGGAGTGGCAGCAAAGTCGTGCATGTACGATGCGCTGCGCCCCTTCGGTAGTGAAATCTTTGCCAGGGGATGCCGCATCGTGGGTGCCTCTGGTCGGATGGTGAACACGACATGGTAGCTGCCTGCCATGCCAAAGCAGCCCATAGCGCCGGTGAAGATCCCCGTATCAGGGTCCTCATGGCCGTGAGCCATGGTCCCGAGCATACACATATCGGCTTTGGGCTCCAAGTCATCTTTCCACGGGACCCTGGACGGCGCAGACACAGAGCTCAGCCAAAAGACATCCTGCAAACCAATAACCTTGAAGCATTCTCGCGGGTAAGCCTCAAACCCCGAGAGGAGCCTACCCAGGAACGGATAGGGACAGCAGCCGCGATCGAATGTCGTGTTCGAAGGTCACAAAGTTGTCCTCCACGGCAGTACTGATCATGGTATCGGCGAGAAGTAGCTTTTGAACACCAATCTGACGCATTTTTATATAATTGTTGTCGTTTGGGCCAAGTGCCTGCGCGGGCCCCCAGTGCTGAGGGGGCACCACGGAGCCAACAAACATACTTGGTGCGATGCGTCCCTTCGCCATAGATTCATTCAGAAACTTCGAGCGCAGAAATTGACTTGTATAGCGTGCCGCACCGCGCCCGAATGCAACAGTATTAATTTTACTATAACCATCCATAACGTGAGTGAAGCGCGTATCTCCAAAGCTGAATCGTCCTGGGCCGGTCTGCACGAAGGTTGCGTTCTCCAGATATGTCGGCACGGTGCCGGCAAATTGGAGTGGCGCATCACACACCTCCCGCAACTCGCTAGTAAACCAGTGCAAGAAGCCGCTTTCGTCAAAACCAACAACAACGTTCAAGAGGAGAAGAAATAAACAACGTCGCATGGCTCGGAAATGTAGCGCTAGCAGGAGGCTATAAGGTGGAGGGTGTTGAGGAGGGGAGGTCGCTAATGTTTAGTGCTGGTGCAGACGAGAGCCAGACGAGAGCCAGATAATGTCGACCGCTGCTTTATCTGTAACGAGAAAAACGTCGCACCCTGTTTATATAGATATTCTATAGGATTCTTAAGATCTTAGTGTCATGATACGGCATACGCATGATACGGCAAACCCGGATTCGCGCTTATCCTATACGTCAAGGGGAGTAACTACAAACCTCTGCTCTTTAGGCCGCCCCTTTTCATAGTGTAGATCACCGTGACCCGCCCGTCCCTGATGTACCAGGATGGGGCGGGTCACGGTCAAATCTGCACCGTACACTGTTAACAGTGTTAAGTTTAGTCGATTTGGACATGGACACACGCCAGCGGACTTGTAAGACGGCTCACGAACTAGGTTTTCTCTACAGTTTGCACAACTGAACAGCACGGCAGCCACGGATAATGTAAAACCTCGCTACACGCAACATGTTGTCCCGCAATAATCGATAATAATCATCATCATTATTCCACATTTGTGTTACCATCTGTCTCGGATTGAAAGTTGTTCATGGACCCAAGTGGTTTCAAGCGGTCACAGATGCAACGCTTACCTACAGTGCAGTCGCTGCAAAATAATATTCTGGGCACTCTTGATGAAACAGGTGAAAATAGATATATATTTGTGAGGATACATAGATATTTCACTACAGCAGGGACACAGAAAAACAGTGCTTGTCAAGGTTGATATTCAACCTTTCAGACTTTGCGGTTGCTATTGAACTGTAGCAACGCGCAACAAGTATTTGGTGGGTATGAGTGCAGTCTCTGGCTCTGGTGTCCAGAATCCTCTGCTTGAGCACAATGCTCCTCATATACCTCAATGTCCTCACGCTTCATAAGCGTTACCACCATCGGGTTGTGAACCCGAGAACATTGGGTGAACTAACAGTATCGGCTGGTCGAATTAGCCTGTTGATACCCGCATGGTGTTCAATTCATGCTTGAAGCGAAGACGCGTCTTCTCAGAACAGCTTGTTCTTCCAGAACTTGTCTTGCTTCATCATCGAGATGCCGTACTCGGCCTCTCGATGACAGATGTCACTCATGGTGAGTGGATGACAGATATTATGACTGTACATGTCATAGTCGACCGTACTGAGAATACTCGACGACTGTATGTCATTATAACATATGACATGACATGACATGACATGACATGACATGTATGCCATGTATTACACGTATGACATGTATGACACATATGTCATCGGTCATATCCTTGACAGATCTCCCCTCTTAGAAGAGTTGTGACCTCACAATATAGCGTGCATACCTTTGTATATGTCTTTGATGTCTCATGGGAACAGTGACTTTAGCCCCCCCACTGTAAGGGGGTGGCAGTCCTGTCCGCCTGTGTCACCCCTCGACCCGCGGTGCCGTCTTGCCTGGCACGGTCTTGCTCAGATCAGGGAATAAAACACCTCCCGTATATTATTCAACTATCTTCGCACTGTGAAACCTGAAGCGCCTGCTTGACAGCTTTGTTCTAGGTTTCTGTGATATATATATATACCCGACTCCGTCAATTACATATATATATTTCACTGTTCCTATCAGGTTATCGGTTCACCACTTAGTGGGTGTTTCGATTTTCACTGCTCTAAGATCCCGCGGAACCAGCGGCCGCTTGCAGCGGAACAAGCTGCTTGCACCTAGCTGAGCGCATTGCCAGCTTCTTCATTCACCACAAACCGCGTGTTTTTTACGGCACCTACCGGTCCATTTCCTCGAGCGGAACCAGCTCCCGGATTTCGTGCGGCATTCGCACGCCCAACCCGACGTCATTCCACGCTACGTTCTTCCAGAGATGAGCACGGACCCGCGTCTCCCTCGGCAGCCGCCTTCGTGCTGCGAGGGGTTCTCCTGGAGGGCATTCCTCCGCCAGCCCTACTTCATCGGCTAGCCCCGACCGTGGCGGCACTGGAGACTCGATTGTGCGCATGTCGCAATTGACCGCCAAGCCGATGCCAGTCTCTCGGGCGGCCACCTCTGCTGAATTTCACGCTGACCCTACGGTTTGGGTCTCCACGCCTGTGAAGCCCTCCCAGCGTACGGAATTCGCGGACAAACTCGACTACGCCTTCTCCTACGGCGAGGAGTTGGCCAAGCTCCTTCGGACCCACGGCTTCAAGAGCACCGTCGGCCTCACTCTTGACGGACCTGAAGCTGAGTCGGACTTCGCGGTCTTGCTCGCCAACATGGCCCATGTTTTCGGGCCAGTTTCCCGTGATGACATCGCCAAGCTTCTGGACCTGGACAACGAGTACTCCGACTACCACATCGTCCTCAACGAGCTCGTGTATGCCGTCCTCCCCACGGTCCTCCGCTCCACTGCCCTTACCCTGTATGAGGAGTCCGTACGTGGAGGTGCATCCCCGCCGCGATGGGCCGATGGCCGTTGCGCATTGCAGCGCCTTCGTTTCCATGTGGAGGGCATCGGGGACCCCGACGCACATCGCTTCTGGGTCCGCCTCAGGGCGGTCATTCTCGACGAGACCGTCGACCCCGCCCCGCAACTCGCGGCCTTCCGCACGCTGGCCGACAAGCACAAGAAACTCCACCCGCAGTACAGCGACACCGACATGGTCGCGGACCTCTACAGCGTCCTTCGTGCTTCTGCGGCCGTCTCCCCCCACGTCGCACCACTTTACCTGGTGGTGTTGCGCGACCTTGGGGCCAACATCCCCTTCACCTTCGCCGCCCTCACCTTGCGCATCGCCAAGGTGTATCGTGACGAATTCACCTTGGCCCGCCTCTCCGCGCCTTCCCCTCCGACATCCGGTGGTGCCGGGCGCGGTGGTGCTGGTGGCGGTGGTGGCAAGGGCGGTGGCGGCAGTGGTGGCGGTGGCAAGCCCACCGTCGGCTCCATGCATGCCCTCGGCTGGAAGAAATTGGCGCCCCCCGTCGGTGAGTGGAAACCGGTACGCAATGCCCGCTACCTGCAGTGGGAGGGCACCGGGCTCGTTTGTGTCACCTGCTTCCGCCTGTGGGCGGTGACCACGGGCCACCTCGACGCCGAGGGCGTGTGCCCCTACTCCTGTTCGGCATCCTTCGCTCCGGGGCGGGCGCCGGCGACCGCCCCCACGGCGGCCCCTCCTCCTCCGATGTCTGCATGGCCGCCTGCGCCACCGCCGGCAGCCCGTGCCAACTCTTTGCAAGCGTTGGAGCCCCCGCCACTGGACGACTCCACTCAGCCGGGTGCGGCAGCCATGACCGTCCGATTCTCGGGCGTTGACCTCTGCGATGAACATTCCGACGAAGAACAGCCTGATGCAACGCCGCCAGCTTTCCATGCCGTTCACGATGACGATGACGAAGAGGACTGGCCGGCGTTCCGCTCGTCGCCTGTATGGCTTCCGTCTTTCGCCGGCAGCACGGCTGCGGCGGTGTCGATCACCGACGTGACACCGTCCGATGCACCGGCAGAGACCCCTTAGAGCATCGGGACCCCTGCCCTTCTTCAATCCTGCGTAGAACCACTGTTGTAAGTCGGCTGCTTGGCATTCTCGTTAGCTGGATCTCGATGTCCCCTGGACTTATAACATTTGTATCTCTAGGGTTTAGGGTTAGGATGCTGCCTTGGCACCTCACCTCTTCGGGGTGAGGTGGTGTCATGGGAACAGTGACTTTAGCCCCCCCCACTGTAAGGGGGTGGCAGTCCTGTCCGCCTGTGTCACCCCTCGACCCGCGGTGCCGTCTTGCCTGGCACGGTTCTGCTCAGATCAAGGAATAAAACACCTCCCGTATCTTATTCAATCATCTTCGCACTGTGAAACCCCGAAGCGCCTGCTGTACAACTTTGTTCTAGGTTTCTGTGATATATATATAATTATATATATATATATACCCGACTCCGTCAATTACATATATATATTTCACTGTTCCTGTCAGGTTATCGGTTCACCACTTAGTGGGTGTTTCGATTTTCACTGCTCTAAGATCCCGCGGAACCAGCGGCCGCTTGCAGCGGAACAAGCTGCTTGCACCTAGCTGAGCGCATTGCCAGCTTCTTCATTCACCACAAACCGCGTGTTTTTTACGGCACCTACCGGTCCATTTCCTCGAGCGGAACCAGCTCCCGGATTTCGTGCGGCATTCGCACGCCCAACCCGACGTCATTCCACGCTACGTTCTTCCAGAGATGAGCACGGACCCGCGTCTCCCTCGGCAGCCGCCTTCGTGCTGCGAGGGGTTCTCCTGGAGGGCATTCCTCCGCCAGCCCTACTTCATCGGCTAGCCCCGACCGTGGCGGCACTGGAGACTCGATTGTGCGCATGTCGCAATTGACCGCCAAGCCGATGCCAGTCTCTCGGGCGGCCACCTCTGCTGAATTTCACGCTGACCCTACGGTTTGGGTCTCCACGCCTGTGAAGCCCTCCCAGCGTACGGAATTCGCGGACAAACTCGACTACGCCTTCTCCTACGGCGAGGAGTTGGCCAAGCTCCTTCGGACCCACGGCTTCAAGAGCACCGTCGGCCTCACTCTTGACGGACCTGAAGCTGAGTCGGACTTCGCGGTCTTGCTCGCCAACATGGCCCATGTTTTCGGGCCCGTTTCCCGTGATGACATCGCCAAGCTTCTGGACCTGGACAACGAGTACTCCGACTACCACATCGTCCTCAACGAGCTCGTGTATGCCGTCCTCCCCACGGTCCTCCGCTCCACTGCCCTCACCCTGTATGAGGAGTCCGTGGAGGTGCATCCCCGCGATGGCCGCTGCGCATTGCAGCGCCTTCGTTTCCATGTGGAGGGCATCGGGGACCCCGACGCACATCGCTTCTGGGTCCGCCTCAGGGCGGTCGTTCTCGACGAGACCGTCGACCCCGCCCCGCAACTCGCGGCCTTCCGCACGCTGGTCGACAAGCACAAGAAGCTCCACCCGCAGTACAGCGACGCCGACATGGTCGCGGACCTCTACAGCGTCCTTCGTGCTTCTGTGGCCGTCTCCCCCCACGTCACACCACTTTACCTGGTGGTGTTGCGCGACCTTGGGGCCAACATCCCCTTCACCTTCGCCGCCCTCACCTTGCGCATCGCCAAGGTGTATCGTGACGAGTTCACCTTGGCCCGCCTCTCCGCGCCTTCCCCTCCGACATCTGGTGGTGCCGGGCGCGGTGGTGCTGGTGGCGGTGGTGGCAGGGGCGGTGGGCCGGTGGCGGCAGTGGTGGCGGTGGCAAGCCCACCGTCGGCTCCATGCATGCCCTCGGCTGGAAGAAGTTGGCGCCCCCCGTCGGTGAGTGGAAACCCGTACGCAATGCCCGCTACCTGCAGTGGGAGGGCACCGGGCTCGTTTGTGTCACCTGCTTCCGCCTGTGGGCGGTGACCACGGGCCACCTCGACGCCGAGGGCGTGTGCCCCTACTCCTGTTCGGCATCCTTCGCTCCGGGGCGGGCGCCGGCGCCCGCCCCCACGGCGGCCCCTCCTCCTCCGATGTCTGCATGGCCGCCTGCGCCACCGCCGGCAGCCCGTGCCAACTCTTTGCAAGCGTTGGAGCCCCCGCCACTGGACGACTCACAGACTCCACTCAGCCGGGTGCGGCAGCCATGACCGTCCGATTCTCGGGCGTTGACCTCTGCGATGAACATTCCGACGAAGAACAGCCTGATGCAACGCCGCCAGCTTTCCATGCCGTTCACGATGACGATGACGAAGAGGACTGGCCGGCGTTCCGCTCGTCGCCTGTATGGCTTCCGTCTTTCGCCGGCAGCACGGCTGCGGCGGTGTCGATCACCGACGTGACACCGTCCGATGCACCGGCAGAGACCCCTTAGAGCATCGGGACCCCTGCCCTTCAATCCTGCGTAGAACCACTGTTGTAAGTCGGCTGCTTGGCATTCTCGTTAGCTGGATCTCGATGTTCCCTGGACTTATAACATTTGGTCTCTAGGGTTTAGGGTTAGGATGATGCCTTGGCACCTCACCTCTTCGGGGTGAGGTGGTGTCATGGGAACAGTGACTTTAGCCCCCCCACTGTAAGGGGGTGGCAGTCCTGTCCGCCTGTGTCACCCCTCGACCCGCGGTGCCGTCTTGCCTGGCACGGTCCTGCTCAGATCAGGGAATAAAACACCTCCCGTATATTATTCAACTATCTTCGCACTGTGAAACCCGAAGCGCCTGCTTGACAGCTTTGTTCTAGGTTTCTGTGATATATATATATATATACCCGACTCCGTCAATTACATATATATATATTTCACTGTTCCTGTCAAGATGCTGAAGGAGTCTCTACGGTTCTTGGGCCACACTCTATCCGCCGAAGGATGCCAACCTCAGCACGACAAGGTGTCCTCCATCAAGGACTGGCCGAAGCTGGAGACGGTAACCCACGTCAGACAGTTCCTTGGACTAGCGGGGTACTACCGCCGGTTTGTGCACCGGTTCTCGGAGATTGCCCAACCCTTGACCTCGCTCACCAAGACCGACGTACCGTGGCAGTGGGGAGAACTCCAACAATGGGCCTTCGACGAGCTGAAGACCGCTCTCTCCTCAGCCCCAGTATTGGCATTGCCCGACATGAAGGCAGCCGCGGATGGGTCAGCGCCGTTTTTGGTACAAACGGACGCAAGTGGAGTTGCTTTGGGAGGCGTACTCATGCAAGATACGGGAGACGGTATGAGGGTGATAGCCTACGATAGTCGGCAGTTTTCTGCAGCGGATCAGAATTACCACACCGGCGAAAGGGAGCTCTGTGCGTTGCACCATTGCACCACCGTCACCTGGAGGCACTACCTGTTCTCCTCCGACTTCCGGTTACAAGGTGACCATCGCCCCCTGGAATGGCCAATGTCCCCGGGACGAGAGGGTAGCCTCTCTTATTTGTCGTAAGGTCTTGTAATTTGTCGTGTCGCAAAAAGATTTGTTTATATTAACGACGCTTCGCAGCTTTTTTTTTTTTTTCCAAAAAAGCTGTTTTTCATTTCGTTTCCCTTATAGGAGCGAAACAGGTTTTCTGGGGAAAAGTGACATCGGGACATGCCACACTGCCAGGGCGGACTATCAAAATTTATCGCGTTGAAAATTTCGAAAACATTTTACTGACGTCACAGTCCTACGTCATATTTTTTTGACCGTTCGCGCGTAGCCGCCAATCAGTGACGCGTTCAACAACTGATTTATACCTCGAATATAGGCGGAATATCTAATTTCGATTTCGCCCCAAAAGTAGGCAAAAGTTCTCATTTATATGACGATCTCAGCACGGTCCTACGTCAGATTGTTATGGACCGTTCGCGCGTAACCTCCAATCAATGACGCGTTCAACATCTGATTCGTATATCTCGAATATCGGCGGAATATCCAATTTGAATTTGGATTTCGTCCCAAAAGTTCTCAGTGTGACGATCTCAACAGTCCTACGCCGGATTCAGTGACGCCTTCAACATCTGATTTATACCTCGAATATACATATAGGCAGAATATCCATTTTGGTTTGCGTCCCAAAAGCTCTCAGTCTAACGATCTCAGCAGTCCTACGTCAGATTTTTTTGGCCGTTCGCGCGTTACCGCCAATCAGTGACTCGTTCAACATCTGATTTATACCGGGCGCTTTTAAAAGGGCCCACTCGCCATCAGTGTCACTCGACTGGCCAGTGCTGTCGTGTGACATGACACTTCGCCTGGGTTGAGCCGATTCATACCTCGAATATCGTTTGTACCTCAATCTGGCCCTGATCCAGTATATTATAAAATCCGAATTGTGTACCTTTGCACGTTCAATCAAAAACATATTTCCGAGCATCTGTCGTAGTGCCCCAGGCACACATACATCGACATGAAAATGTGATGACATGACATGACATGATACGACATGACACGACATGACATAACTTGCCACGACGCGACGCGACGCGTACTTGTAGCTCCGCTCCGCTCCGCTCCGTCGCGTCGCTGATGACAGACTGACGGATATATCGTTCCCGTGTTGCCGAATACCATCACGTGTAGCGTCACTTTGTACCCATATAGTTCCAGTAGCTTTACCAGCGGTGTGTATTTTGTGTACTTTGTCTTTAGTGCTTCTTCCCAGCTCATTTCGTCTGTGTACGTTACCTCTATCAGGTGTATGTGACCCGCTTCTGCCATTGCCTTTTGGTGTGTGTACCCAGGCTGCTCGTTCCCCTTCTCAGTTCCCTCCAGCATTACTATATCTACATAGTGTGGTATGATGTCCTTTCCGTGCTCTGGTGCTGGTGTGTTTCGTCCGTCCAGTCTGCATTGCCCCCTTGTGAGCAGGAAGTCTTCTATTGGTCTCCCATTGTTCATTCCCTTCCCTTTTTTCCCCGCATGTATTCTTATTACACATCCTCCTTTCCTGCCTTTGCTAATTGCTTTTGCTATCATTTTGGTGGTCTCATCCGACCTGCTTATTACCATGTTCTTTATTTCCCTTTCTGTGCATCCTCCTAGCACATGAGCTGTGCGTATGAAGCCTCCCGCGTTTACTTGTCTGGGCATCCCGCAGCATTTGCATTTTTGCGCCCTTCCCCCTCCTTGCTGTTTCTTGTATGGTCCTGCCGGTAGCTTGTTTGCCCGGCATCTTAGCAGGACTGTCACATCATGCTCGTTTAGGTATTCTGTTCCTTTTTTCCAGTATTCATTAGAGAGCTTGTGCATGGCTTTATCACCTTTCAGGTGCTGCATGTACTTTTCTGGCTTTTCTCTTGTTGCTGTCAGTATTTTTTCTATCGAGGTCCTCCTCCATTCCCTCGCTTGGTATGCTTCCTTTTGCGCTGCTTCCTGCTGCTGTACCATTTCTTGGAGTGCTCTCCATTCTTCCTGTGCTTCCTCCTGTTGTTAGGTCATTTCGCTGAGCTCGGCTGCAGTGTCCTGCTTGTATATACTAGGCACAACTTGGACCTAGTGGTCATCGGAAGGGGATGCAGAAGTCACACGCAGTGTATCCACTTCCCGAGGGTCTACTGCGGCATCTGTTCCAGCATTTGACTTTTGGAGGTGTAGCTCAGCCGAGGCATCCTCGTCGTCGTCGTCCGTGGCGTAGGCTGCGGGCTCGTAGCTCACCACGCTCTCCGGCGCCTCGATCGCGGAGAGCATGTTCATGCTCATGGGCGGCTCGTCGGGCGCCCCCAATGCAACCCCCGTGCTCTCAATGAAGTCGGCAAAGGTACGGGTGACGGGTGGGCAAAAGGGGTTAGGCGGACCGGTCCACTCCTCGTTTGCCCTAGGCCCGTATTTCTTTTAAAATCACCCAAATTTCTTTCTCATATTTCTCGAGTTTTCACCCAAATTTCTCGTATATTTCTCGGAAAATTTTCAGCCTAGGAAAATGACCCAAATTTCTCGGATATTTCTCGACTTAAAAAGACACTCCTGGGGGCTTGAAATCGTGCGGGAACAGGCGGGGCATGCCCTTCTGACACCCCTACATATACGATATCTCGATATGCAACACTACAAGTTGTGATATGCAGTTAGAACCTATTTGATACTAATTTGTTCAGCTTGGCAACCTATTGTGCAACCTTCAGGGCTGTAAAACCTATATGAAATATGATCGATAACAGGTTTCGTTCAAGACTACGTAATTGAACCGGTTCTGAGACTACACCAATAGGTTTTGCTTAGGCATCGCAATTGAGGTTTGGTGGGGCTACCTTGCTTGTCGTTGCCAACAAGGGCAAGGGGAAACAAGGCAATCTTGAAATGCGATGCTCATCGCAAATCCTATTATCACGAACACTATGCACTGTGGGAACAAACAACAAATGAATACTGCAGCCAGAATACTTAAAATATTCACATGCGCTTGTTGTACCTAAGCATTAGGGATCCTTGCAAGTAATCAGCAAGACAGCTCGATTGGTCCTCTCCGAACATGTTTTACAGCAGAGAGAACACACGCTCGCATGGACACGAGTTTGGTGAAAAAGGAAAAAAGCAATCCGTGCTGCCGCCGCACTCCATCTAGGCAGCTCCTTCGCATTCCCCTTCCACCAACCTAACACTGCTGTAGTGAACTCATCCACGTTGGAATGATCACAAGTGAAGCCCTTCGCCTTCGATAAGTATGCCGCAAGTTCCCCCTCCAAAGCTGTCACCAGCTTCCCACCATCCGCGCGTGTAATCGGAACAACCGCCACCAAACGTTGCACCCAAAGACTGTCAATGGTCGCGGCATGCTCTGCCACATATGAGGGGTCACACAACTGCATCAACTCGCACACCAAATATGTATGCGTGCAATACAGGAGTACTGCACTCCCTGGGTGCTGCGACGGTGGTTCACCGGCCGCCTGACCCACTGGAGAGCAGTGCTGCAAGCTACTACCGTGGACACGTTGTGGTGACGGTACCCCTCTGAACTTTGACCCCGAGTAGCTTTCCTTCTGGCTCTGGCAGCACACCACTCTGGTGAGCACACGGAGAAAATACTGACCAAACATTTAGGATTTGATAAACAGGAAGCCCTACACCTACTCAGGAAAATACACGACCTAGCTACAGGATATGCAGTAAGCCTCAACAGACTATATAGGAAAAAAGTAGACAAGGAACCAGACTAAGGAAAAAAGAAGTAAGAGTCAAGGGGACTCACAAAGCCCCACACCCTGTTCAAGGGTGTCTCTTTTGCTTTTCTTTTTCTTTGATTGCTTCCGCAGGGAGACCTCTGACGTGTCTAAGCCTGCACACGTAAGAAACGCTGAAATTAGTCAGTGAGTCACAGAAAACAAACAGCGAGGATAGTGTGATCGGACTAGCTAATGCGAGAGATTTCTGTCCAAGGAAGGAGAAGCACCCGCAAAAAGAAGAGCGCCCTCCTTACCAACTTCAAAATTGGAGCCGCGCGCCCAAACTACTTTCTCGCGAGTTCCAGCGAACCCAACCTGTAACATACACAAGTCGTATGAGCGTGTTCTAAAATTTCAAAAAGTATCCGAAAAAGCACGCAGCACGAACACGAAAAGAAGACTGCCGGCTGACAAGACCCGCTGCTGGGCGCACGTTCGTCAGCCGACAGTCTCCTTTAACTCAACGGCAATCCAAAATTGCTATGAGCATTCGAACTCTTTCTCATGAATTCTGGTGCGCGAGTTATATACGTGGTTTTTAGCATGGCCAACGTACCGTCATAACCTGCAGCGAAGGAGACTTCCAACAACAAAGGGTCCGCCTCATACAAAGTCCGCATCTTCCTGGTTGTCGCATCCCCCACGTTCTGCGTATCCAGCGCCGTCAAAAAGGCAGGAATATCCCCGAAGTTTAAACATATTTCGTTCTCGACCTCCTGACGACTCCACCACCGAACATTAGAAAAGCCTACCATAGCGGAATTCCTGAACGACTTCCACAGGTGCTTTGCAGCATTGTTGTTCTGCACGAGGATCTGTCAGGAAGTCATAAAATCGCGTTTCTCGGGGAAGCCAACGTAGTCGCCAGCGTTGTTGAGCGTGTGGCAAATGCACAAAAGGTCCTCGGAGCGCGAGAAAATAACTTGCAAACGACCTGTCGCAGTCCCATTCACCTTACAAGAGTCGCGCCCCCAACCGGTAAGCGCCTCGAAGTCGAGGCCATATTGGCGTGTCCACAGCGTCGTCAACGTCGTGCGCAGTGCTGTGTGGCTACTGCCCCGCAGTCCTTGTGGTAGGACCAAATCGACGATTTGGTCCTACCACGAGGACCATTGTTCCGATAATTTAACTGGCCATCTCCCGTGATGTGTGGTGTCTAACCAATGAAAGGTGGTATATATAGGTCCTATATTAATTTATTTGAACGCTGGTTTGGCCTATAGCCATCCCATATATCCATGACGAACGCATTTCAAACCTCTACACTCAAATTTTTCAAAACGGATTTTTTGGAACATTCAAAATGTGGCAAATTAGTGACTCATCTTCAATAATTTTTTACCAATCATATATCAACACTACACCTGCGCGGATACCATCAAATTGAACCTATACATATGTCCCAATCATATTTGGGCGGTAGGCCCGGTTGGAATGCATATATTGGCTCGTTGGCTCGTTGGCTTCCCCTCTAATATATTGGCTCGTTGGTTTCTCCCCTAAAACAGTGGTCACGCGAGCTGACCAGCCAGCCATCACAATTGCTTGCTAGAGGGCATATATCGCAAGGTTGGTGTGTGCGGCACATTAAATCTTCAAGTATATATGTAATGCGAATTTCTGAAAGTCTAACATCATCCAAATATCTTATTTTTCGACTGGCGTGTACATTTTAGAATGGATGAATGCCAATTTCTAAAGTCCGAAATTCACTAAATTCGGAATTTGCATTGTGTTGAACATGCGCCATGCTGAAATAGAGCGGAAATGATGATGAGGGTGCGAAGTAACCGATTCAGTTATCTTATTTGGTCATAAACTCAAGATGTATAACCATGAGCATCACCGTGAGCCCCGCATGTGACTCCTAATACTCAAAATACGGTGGTCCTTGTGGTAGGACCACCATTTTCTTCAAGCTTTTGGTGAAATTACACCCCTAAAGCGTGTCGTTCAACCACGCACCTAAAGTCTCATGGGGGCCGCCGCTATAAGAAATAAAATTCATTTAACTCATAAATATCATGTGCAAATGTTACCTGTGCCTCAAATAGTCGATTTAGTGATCGAAACCGCAATTGCCCATTGGTCCTTGTGGTAGGACCATGAATTTGGGTAGTAGCCATGTGTTGTCTGGGTTATGCTCAAGGGTAATGAACTGAATCAAACGCATTATAATCTCGAAGTTTTCGTTGCAAAAACGAGCAACTGCATTCAACGCCTCGCCTTGGCGTCGCGTTCCATCAAACATCAAGAACATACTCTCCCCTAGAAGTTCCCTATGCATAGCGGAAAACTCGAGACCCTCGACTTTTATTAGGGATATATACTGCGACAAATGCTCGGAGCCGGTGAGCTTGATATCAGCACGCTCAAGAACTGGGCGCAGATAGTCAGTTTTCAAGATCGGAATACCAGCGAACATCATAGCCTCAGTCACCCGATATCGGTAAAGGTGGATCTCGGGGGACAAGCTGGTTGTGCTGTCGTCGTTGTGCTCAGTGAAATACGTCTCCAACGCATCTTTGACCTCCAAGTCGCTATCGCGCTGAACGAAGTAAGCGGTTTTGGCACGAGTGTGCTTGGCGCTGACCACATGAGTTTTAATGGAATTTCTTATGACCGTGAGGGTCTCTTTGCAACAACCGCAAAACAACTTGCCAGCGGAGATGCGAAGACATTGATCCGGGAACTCCCGCAGGCGCTGAGCTGGTTCAATTGAAGGCTCCTTACTCGCTCGGTGTCCACCTCCTGCACGCCGTACCCCTTGCGGTGTTTTTTTACTAATAACGCGGTTGCGTTCATTTGTTGCTAACGCCGGTCCAGATCCTCCTCGTCGCTGGCCGATAAACGGGTTCACTAAAGGTTGAAGCCTGTTCTTCTCGAAGGCGCGCTCTAACCTCGAAGGTGGTCGCAGAACGCTGCCCGTGTCTATCTCTTCGTCTTGCGTCTCACACTCAGCATGGTGCCCGACCATCTCATGGCAGTGCACTGAACGTAAAGCGGGTGCTGGGTCGATGGCACTATTGCTGTCATCCGACGAATCGTAATCCACAAGTCCCGAATTCATCGTTCTCCTTTCTGTTAAGTGTTACTGTATCGCTTATCAGTATGAGAGGCTCTACAGAGAATGATGAGTGAATAATAATTCAGATCGAGGTGAAGGATTCTTCACGACGCTCGACGTCAAGTCGGCTGGCCTGTAGGAACTCGCTTTTTGAATTTTGAGCTGAGACTCGTGACATGACATGCCGTGACATGACATTGCCATGATGATATGACACGCCGCCCTCGGCAATATTGGCCCATATTTCGCGCATATTTCTTTTCGATATTTCGATATTTCGCGATATTTCGCGATATTTCGCGAAAATCACCCAAATTTCTCGAGAATTTGTTTTGATTTCTCGGCCTAAAATTTGATTCAAATTTCTCAAAAAAATTCGCGAAATTAGGGCATGGCCCAACTCCTCGTCGGATTCAACCGACGCGGGCGGGGAGTGCGTGGCCGGCTCGGACACCACCGGCATGTTGGCGGTGAAGTAGGTGTTGACGTCGAAACAGGGGAGAAGTCCTGTCGCGATTGACCGGCCCCTGGCCGAGAGAGTCTCCCCAAAAGAGGGTTTGGCCGAAGATTGGCCGAAAGAATTTTGACCCTTAAGTATGCAAACAGATGTCAAAACAAGAAAAAAACAAATGTTTTCTCGAAAACTGGCCGAAAGGCCTCCGGAGAGGACTTCTGCCCTGCGTCGAAAGTCGATGTCCCAACCGTGCGAGCCAACTCCGAGAACTCAGTGACGGCGGACACGAGGGCCTCACCGTCCTCCTCGCAGAACGAGCACGCGGAGATGTCGGCGAAGATGTCCGGCTTCCCGCCCGCGAGCATGCAAAGGGCGTCGAACTCTATGGCGTTGTCGTGGTCGATGGCATGCTGAAACTTCGCGACCAACACCGAGTTCTCGGCCTCCTCAGCGAAAGCGTAGGCCGAGAGGCCGGTCCGGCCCCCGTTCGGGCAGTCCCGATGCCAATGCCGCGCCTTGCCCTTCGCGCACACCTGATTTTGACAATACGGTACCGTCGCACCGGTGTCACGGTGGAAGGCGACCTT
Source organism: Cymbomonas tetramitiformis (assembly GCA_001247695.2). NCBI lineage: Eukaryota > Viridiplantae > Chlorophyta > Pyramimonadophyceae > Pyramimonadales > Pyramimonadaceae > Cymbomonas > Cymbomonas tetramitiformis. The sequence continues at coordinate 26,611 of LGRX02005220.1, forward strand.
CTTCGAGACGGACTGCGACCAATTTCCCTCCTTGGGTAGAGGCGAGGCCGCGAAGTGGGTCTTGACCCGTCGGTCCGGTTTGTCCGCGCGGGGAGTGAATCCCCGCGAGGACGTCTCGGAGTTAGCGGAGTTGACTAACGCGGCCAATTGGCAATTGCCGCTTCAAGTTGAGGACCATCGTTCGCAAATCTGCGAGCTCACCGGGCCCACCGGAGTCATCGGCGGCCCCCTCCATGAAATGCTTGCCGTGCGAGTACCTGTGGGCGGACGCCACGGCGGTACCCGCCCGCACGTGCTCGGAATAGCACTCACGTACCCATTGCTGAATCGTGAGGAGGTCATTGGCGGCCCGTTGATCGTGGAGAAGCAATCGGGACACCACCGGCTGGTAGAAGGTGGTGTCGAGCGCCTTGATGAACAACGCCTTCACGTCCTCGTCCAGGAGTGTGGCCCGTGTCCTTGCAGCCTTCAGAGCGGCGTTGAAGTCCCCGATCTTATCATGCGGGTCCACGCCCGCAGAGCAGGGAACATATCAACCCCCTATGGCCGGTCTGTGGCCGTACGATGAGGGCTGTGGCCGAGGTTTGGCCGAGGGTGCTTTTGCTTGTTGGCCGAGAAGAATTATGTTTTATTTTGAAAATTTCCCCGAAATTTTGCAATTTTTATGATATTGCCATACTTAAAATTAAAATTTTGCGCCTGCGGCGGGCAATTTTAGATTTTGGCCGGGATGGCCGAAACTTGGCCGATGGAAATTTTGAGTGTTGGCCGTACAACATAAAAGTTTGATATGTTCCCTGCCGCAGAGATGCGGATGCTCAACATGTCTGCCTGACCCTGAAAGGGGTCACCCGCCAGAATCATCCGGCGGGCGAACTCAAGAAGGACCCGCTTACCGTCAGCCGGGAAGCTGGTGTGCGACGAATCCATCCAGTCCGCGGCGGGCGACATGGGGTCGATCATCATCTCAAGTGCGGAGTACAACAACTCAACAAGTTGTTGGCCTCCACGCGGACGGCTTGGGTCGCGTCGTCGAGTACGAAAAGTGGAGCAAACCCAATGTCTTCGGTCACGAAGGCCGTCTGCAATGCAGAGACCATCTTCGCGAAGAGTGCCGACGCGTGGGACTCCGTCCCGGAAAATCTGCCATCCTTGTTCTCGAACAACTTCTGACGGACGGACTTGGCGATCTTCATGTCAAAGTGCTCCCTTTGCAGGGTACGCACCGACGCCAAGAATGTAGCTCCCGCCGAATTAGCAGCCGGTTGAGCTGCTGGCGGAGTCGCCGGGGTGTTCGCATGCCTGGCAGCATGAACGGAATCAAAAATCGTGTTCAACGTGCGTCGTCGATGTGCCATGCTAGCGGTAGATCTAGTAGACGCGACCATAATGAAATAGACTGCAGGGGCGGAGTAAGGCAAGGAGACGTGAAAAATGCGGAAGTCGTGGGCGGCCAAGAAACGTGGTGGGTCGCCGATACAGCTGCTGTGAGAGATCAGGAATTCCGGGAAGTCGTGTGGTAGAGGCGGCCGATACGCAACGGTGTGGTAACCAACCAGAAGACGCAAACCAGTCCAACGTTAAATCCCGTAAGAAAAATGTTCTCAAAGGCCTACAGCGCGCCGTAAATCAACCCACAAAACTTAGGCCATACCCGTGACTGCCGCCTCTCACGCGCGGAGCGCCTCACTGTCCATCCCAAGCGTCTGGCTTTAGCCAATCATGTCGGCAGTGTCGCAGTGGCTAAATAAAGCGTAAGTGGGGCAAAACCTGTTAGATATATAGTTCCGCTGTAATATATATCTAGCTGGAGAGATAAACCCTGAGTTGAGGGTTACGATATAAGAACGGTTAAAGCGGTTGATAAAAGTGAGGCATACATAAATACCTAACGGGTGTTTCTCACGAAATGGACAATGAGGGGGTATATATATAAGTGATATATATACACAGCGGAAGCAGAAAAACACAGTCTGTGCTGGATGCTCGTGATAACATAAACTAAAACTAGAAAGGCATTTACGGGCTATCTAGTGAAGCACGGAGCGGGGGCACTGTGACAGGTGACACACGCACAGCGAGGGGTGACAGAAGGAGGAGCAGGCCCCCCCCATACAGTGGGGGGAGATCGGTTCTCCCGTGACACCACCTCACCCCGCAGGTGTGAGTGGTCATCCCGAGAAGGAGAACCCTAAACCTAAACCCAATGTTAATCCATGTCTAAGCACAAGGGGCTATACCAGCCCGGCTAACAGCTAAAGAAAAAGCAGGGGCACCACTTAGGGATTACATTGGAGCTTAGTTTGGATCCTTCAAACAGTGCCGTTGGTTGAGTGGGATGTGGACGTGGCTCTCTGAGTGGTGGCGGCGGTGTTCTCGATGATGTCGAGGTCAGCTACCAGCTCAAAACGGGGGAAGATTAACCCACGCCTGCGCGAGGCCAGAGCCAAAAGGGGCCTGGCACCACCGAAGGAAGTGCTTCGATGCGAGGCCCTACAAATTTTGGAAACCCCAGTGCATATGTACCCGACATGTACCGGGGACGTGTACCCAGCGTGTACCCAGCGTGTACCCAGCGTGTACCCAACGTGTACCCAACGTGTACCCAACGTGTACCCAACGTGTACGAAAACAGAAAAAAACGGGGTCTGGTACATGTTGGGTACACGTGTACTCTACCTTGTACCTACGTGTACTTGATCGCGGCGCGGCATGCGTACCCGGCATGTACCCGCGACGGGGTACATGCTGGGTGCATGCGTCCGTGTATGTACCTTTTGCCGCCTGCGCATGTACCCGGCGTCTACGCATGTACGGGTACATGTGTACCGCATACGTACTCAGGTTACCGTTGGATGTTTCCGTTGGGACACCCGGGGTACATGGTGGGTACATATGTACTTAGGCCAGGTACATATGTACTTATTGATATAAACATGCCTGGTGCGCACGTACCCAACATGTACCCACGCATCAGGTACATGCCGGGTATGCGTGTACGCAGGTCAGGTACATATGTACGTAAGCCAGGTGCATATGTACTTATTGATATTAACATGACTGGTGCATATGCACCCCGCATGTACATTTGAGTGAGGTACATGCCGGGTACGCATGTACGCAAACCAGGTACATATGTACTTATTGATACTAACATGACTGGTGCATACGTACCCCATATGCACGTGTATATCGGTGCATTATTAGTACACATGTACCAAGCGTGTACGAGCCTCCCATACATATGTACCCAACATGTACGTGCGTATGCATTAGTACGCTATAGGTGCATGTGTACTCGAAAAGGGTACACATGCACGCAATGGTGGGTACAACTCTGGTGCGCGTGTACAAGGCCTATCTATATGCACAATATCACAAGAGGATTGCGAAAATGTGTGCTACTTACATTAAGTGTGTTCACAATGCATATGCTATGCGAAGGCTAGCACATCACGCATACGCATGGAACACTCGAGCATGTTTAATACAATCATGTTAATACGATAGTGTAGCTAGCTAGGCACGATGGGATACAATTGGGACTACTCATCTCTATCCTACCAATACGCAAAATAACGTTCTATTCGTACGATTTCTAGTTCCAACACTACGATTGTAAACAATCTATCAACCTAGCACGCTCGAAGGGAAGCTTGAAGCTCATGAAGTACTCGAGGCGGTCGATTTTCTCCATTTAGTGTTTCTCCAAAACAGCCGATCTGAAAAGTAAAGCAAAGAACCAACACTTAGTAAAAAGCGGAAAACGCATTAAAGATTCCCTTGTGCAAAACATAACTAGCAACCTAGGAACCTCAAAGAAGCGCGAATGTAAACGCGAGATGATGGTGGAAAAATTGATTTCACCACTCGAATATTTTCAGCGATCTGAAAAACAAAAACAACCAAGTAACGTTTAGTAAAGATGAAAGATAATGTAAGTGAAAAACGAAATTAACGAGGGAAACTGAAAAGGAGAGGTGGAGTGAGTTGGATTTGAACCAACTATTTCGAGTGCAAAGGACTCGCGGGAATCTTCCCGTTCACTCCAAGTCAAAGTTCCGCGCATGCCAAGGATGAGCGCGCTAAGCACACACAAAATAATACATATACATATAAAAACATGCACTACAAACCTGTGACATATTGCAGCGAGCAAGAATGAGAAATATCATAACATGCAACCCGCTGGCGAGGCCACCACACGCTGCTGCACACTGCTGGACGGTGAAATGTGAAGCGTTGACGGCTGTACCGGTGAGTTTGAACTTTTACAGTACAGTATCTGCAAAAATGCCTACAGTGGACACCTTGACTTCCCGTTGCGCGTTGGGGGGCGTGAGAAGTCACAGCACGTCCTCGTCACGCGAGCACGATCGACGATAACGATGACGATGACGAATTCTGCGAAACGTGTGCCATGCCATGCGATGCCATCGGACGATTGGAGATGGAATAATCCACCGCATGACGCTCGCGCTCGCGGGTTGGGGATCGCAGGCACGCAGGTCACGTACGTATCGATCGCGATCGTCATCGATTATTCCACCCCACCGCTCTACTCGGGCGGTCATCCTAATTGAGGTACGATTTTCTTTCTCTGTTCCTTTTTTTTTTGGTGCAACACGTTTGCCCATTTTTCGTGCAACTAAAATGTTTTTCGGGCTCGTCGTGCACTCGATTATTTTTTGCGCTCGTCGTGCGCTTTAAAATGAGGCCAACTTGTTTTTGGGGGGTTTGGTGACTTTTTTTTTGCGTTTTGGTGATGTTCGCTTGGGTACACGTGCGCCTGGGTTGTACCTGAAGCTGTCGGGGAAAGTGTAAATTGTAATCGCATGCACTTGCATATACCAAGCCTGAGTACATATGTTATTTCTGCACCCAACTTTGGCTTCATTCTTGTACTTGCTCGCGGCGGATTTTAGTAACGGGATGGTTCATGTATACCCTAATTGTACCCAACATCCGCCGCGAGCAAGTACACAAAAGTACAAGAATGAAGCCAAAGTTGGGTGCAGAAATAACATATGTACCCAGAAATTACGTTCGGGTACATGCAGGGTACATCATTTGCGTACTGATAAGGTCCCCATGTACCGAAAACGTACGGTGATAGTACATATGCGGTACACATGTATCCGTCTATGCGTACATGCCGGATACACGTGTACCTTTACCTTGTACCCAACATGTACTTGCTCGCGGCGCGGCATGCGTACCCGGCATGTACCCGCCGCCGGGTACATGCCGGGTACATGCGTCCGTGTATGTACCTTATGCCGCCTAATACATGTTCGGTACGTATGTACCCGCAATGTCTTCCCGTATGCAGATCCATGCGACATGGGCAGGAGCGTCGGGGACGCCCTCGGTATCTTCGCCCGGCCCCGGCGCATGCATGGCGACAACACGGTCGACAACGACCCGTTCACGACACCGACGATGTCGATGCAAGGTGCGTTCTTCCCTTCATAAAGTAATGCGTGCACCCCGGGTACGCGTGCACCTTACCGTTCTTCAGTTGGTACATGGCCGGTGTGACGTCGGTACATACGTACCGGACACTTACGCATGAAGGTGAAACGAAATATGCCGGAAATTCTTGCTTATGGTCACAATGTGCGCCGGAGGCCCTGCCAAAATTTTTATTTTGCGTGGGCGCGTCGTGTGGGAATGCCTTAGTGGGAGAATGTGTCAGCATTCACCGTACACGCGCGGTACACCTGTACCCACGTCGTACCATTGTGATTATTCCCGGGTGCATGTGTACCGATAATGTACCGACTGACTGTGCTTCGCAGGAACGTGCGTGGCGAGCGTCGTGTACCTCAACAATCCGACCTAAACCACTGGGTCGTGGCTGGGGGACCACGTGCACGTGGCCGCCGCCTTCACGTGGACGCGGCTTTATTACAATCAACCATAACAAATAGCTCCGCATGGGAGTCCGAGTTTTGGGAGGGAGAACGTTCCGGGGACGTGGGATGCGATGTAGCGGAGAGATTATTTTATCGCCAAGGACGTGGTGATGATCGTGCATCTTCCGCGTGGCCTTGGCTGTCTGCCCTGCCGGAAAATCCTTCCATACATCTCACTGCCGGTGCTCCCGCACCGGAAGGCTCGGCGGTTGTCGAGGAAATAACCGACGCCGTATGCGGCACCATTACCGACGGCGATCCTTTAAATGGGGTGGATATTGGCATGGCATGGTGCGTTCTTACCCGTACATAAATCCCCGCTCGATCTCCATTTCCACGAATCCACGCAGGTTGATTGGGTTCGTTCCAGGCTCGTGCCATAATTATGGTGGACACCCACTAACCCTTTGGTACGTGTTGCGTACATGTGCACCCATGTGTGGTGCATCCACAGTGCATATGTACGGCACCTGGGAATCGTTGGGTGCATATGTACGGAGCAAAGACGCATGCAAGTGAAACAAAAGATGCCGGAAATCCCTTCTTATGGTTACCTTCTGCGCCGGAGGCCCTGCCAAAATTTTCATGTTCGCATACGAAATTTCATGTTGGCCCTGTCTTTTCATTGTACCGACATTGCTAGTATGGTCCTGTCAACGTGTACATGGCCGGTACATGTGCACCAGAGCTGTGGTACATCACTGGTACATGTGTACTGACGTACAGCTTCAACCTCCTTCCAAAACCCCTCCGCCTCATGTGCCACAGCCCGGTGGTTGACGACGAGACGGCGGCAGCGGCGGCGTTCGATAACGTACTTCGTAACACGATTGTGGAACATCGCCATGCCATGGGTGAGTGGACGTGAACGACGGTGAACGACAGAAGAAGACGGCAACAATGTACCGCTGCATATATATACTTAAACAAAAGAATACATGGTACACTGATAGCAATATTAGGATTACATTCCCACTCGGCAAGTTTGCACGACATTACCACGATATGCCGGCGAACCCTACCGAAACCCTGCCAATTAAAGACACAAACGACTTCACACAACCCCATATACAGAGAGGGGCAGGAAAAAACTTTAGGGAATGGCGCAGGAGGGTAGGGAGACACGCTACACAAAGTATGAGGGCGAACTGCCGACACTCGACCACAAGCGAATTCCCAAAAATGCTCTACGTAAAAGTATTTTTTTTGGAAAACACACCGAAACACCCCAATTGTTTTGCACAACTAGGGGACGACATACAAAAAATGAGGCCCGCCAAGGAAATGATATTAGGGGCGTTACAGATATGGATTCAGGGCAATGTAACGCTGTAACCATAAACTCGACAACAGCGAAAACACTACAGCGACACCCGAGATGGACAAGACAGGCCCAAAATAAGCACCCCAACCAACCAAATGACGCACTACCACCCACCCACTTAAAACGGAACTACTGTAGTACAAAGGCGAACCCTAAAATAACCCTAACAACGAGGGACGCAAATGCACGCGCACGGCACAACATGACGGGAAAGACGTTAGGAAACTTCAGGGAATGGCTCAGGAGAGCAAGAAGAAGGGACACACAAAATACTGGAGCAACCTACCAACATTCGACCACAAGCGAATTCCTAAAAATGCTCTACGTAAAAATAAAAAAATCGGAAATTGCGGGTGCACGTGTGCACATTGCGGGTGCACGTGTACCCACCATGTACCATAGGTCAGTACGTGTGCACCCGGTCGCAACCGTTTCCAGTGCTGGCCCGGTACACGTGTATTTAGCCTGCACCCGTAATGCAGTGCACGCGCGGTACATACGTCCCCGGCATTTCCGTAGTGCTTAGGCGCCATGTGTTGTTTGCAGACGGCGCACCTTCAGGTCAAAGGCGCACCGGGTACCGCCAAGTACAAGATGCACATCGACCTGGACCCCACCCCATGGTTGGGAAGACAATACACAGAGTATGAGCGCGCTCTACTCGAAGGTTGCCCTCCTCGATGCCGCAAGTTCAATCGAGTGCAAGTGGGTACGATGAAGTTCCGGACCGCATCCATGGACAAAAAGTTCAAGACAGTGCAATGTTACTTCCGATCTTTTTACGTCGAGAGGGTGAGGACGAAAGGTCGCGAGCGAACAAAGGAAAAGGCAAAAACAGACCGGTGAGTGCACAATCATGTACCACCAGTACCCGTACACCCTCGGTACATACACACCTAACATGGGAACGCGTGGGTGCATGTGTACCCGTCATGTCTTCATACTGGGTACGTCTTGGGTGCACATGTACCAGTGTGCAGTAGTGTACGGGCCGAACATGCACGAGCCAAGCGGTGCGAGACTGATTTGATATCGATGTGATGGTGCATACGTGCTTGATGTCGGGAGGGGTGATGCTTGTATTCCAGGTTTGGCCGGGTGGATGACATCTATCGAGTGGAGCTTGGAGGAAGACCGTACGTGTTTGTCAAGGTTTCGTGGCTCAAGAAGCCAACTAAAGCTTTAACGGCCGCTTTGCGTGCGAGGCATTCCATCATAGGAGCGGAAAGTGTTTCAAAGTGTTTCTACGTCTTGGACCCAGAGAATCCGGCCACTGAATTCGATCGAAAAGAACCGTTTGTGCTTGCCGAGGAGATTGCTTCTCAAGTGGTGATTCGAAAGCATCCTTGCATGGAAACCTCGGTGGTCTTGGATCCGCTAGCCGACTTCTTTGAGCAGATTGTCCGAGATGAGAATCCCAGTGACGATGAGGCATGATAGATAAACATAGGTAAATGTAATTGTATATAATGATCGTTTTTGTTATGGTGAATTGTTAAATTCACACATGGTACATTGTCGGTACACGTGCACGCCATATATAACGCGCGTGGGGTTACTATGTACCCACGTCGTACTAAGGGGGTGCGTTCACATGTACCCAACATGCACTAGTCTGCCATTTGGTACATGACCGGTACATGTGTACGAGACACCATGTACCCAGCATGTACTCAGCATGTACTGCATGGTACACGTTGAGTGCATGCGTACGCGGGACCATGTACCCGGCATGTATCTACATGTACCCGCCCGGTGCATGCCGGGTGCACGTGTACGCACTCGATTGCGTACACATGCACCCCGCATGCACCGTTCTGGAAGTGTGTGCCCGTCGACGGGGTACATGTAGGTACACGTAGGTACACGCCAGTCCTGTTTTCCGGATGTCCATTTCTGAAGGAATAACTCATTTGTTTACATCGAAACTTGTCAAGGATGTCTTAGTCACTCATGGCCTTGACATATATGTGAAAATATTGCACTTTTTTACAACTCGGATTTTCACTGAGTTTTGGGCCCCAAGTTGGGAGTGGGTAGGTACATATGTACCTTGCCAAAGTACATGCCGGGTACATGCCGGGTACAGGCGTCCTAAATTTGTAGGGAGGGGGGTGAGGAGGATGGATGCAGAAAATATCGTTAGCGCGCACAAGGAGTGTGACACACTGTGCAAGGGCGATGAATGAGTGAGTGAGGCGGGTGTTGGCGGTGGTAATAACACCACCAGACACCACCAGACGACGGTCAAGTGGAGGTGGAGAATGCGGATAGACGAGCTCGCAGGAGTCAAGGTAGACGCCGGCGAAACCGTCGAAATTCCCGGAGTGGATGTTGGTGCCTGGTGCACAAGCACCACCAGGCACCATCAGGTTGTGACCAGCGGTAAATTGTCGTTGTCGAAGTAGGTGAAGTGCAGATCTCAGCGCACACATGCGCGCATGCTGGCGCAAAGAAGCCATGAAGCCGCGGCTGCAAAATCTGTAAGGTAAAAACGCAGGGTTCCAAGCGAAAAAACGTAACTTTCGCTAGGATCGACGAAATCGAACGATGAAAACGGCAAATTGGGGCAGATTTTCGCAAGGAATACGGTGGTGACGTCAAAAAGGTCGTACGGTAAGCCAATTATTCGGCAGCAGAGGCGCTGCTGGCCCCTGGCCAGAGTGTTGAAGGACGTTGGGGAGACATGCCTGGAACGAAGTAGGATGCCAGAATTACGGTAAAAGACGGATAAAATATTACGGAGTAGCAAGCCACCAATCACAAACGGTAGGCGGAGTACTGGAACGGGCAAAGGCGGAAGTTAACGGAGATGCTGAGCCCACGGAGTAGACGGATTTAGAATCGGCGTTCAGGCCGAAGCGAGTAAAATGTCAAAACGAACACCACTAAGCGTGATGTGGGTCGATAACCTCACGAAATGGACAATGAGGGGGTATATATATAAGTGATATATATACACAGCGGAAGCAGAAAAACACAATGTTGGATGCTCGTGATAACATAAACTGAAACTAGAAAGGCATTTACGGGCTATCTAGTGAAGCACGGAGCGGGGGCACTGTGACAGGTGACACATGCACAACGAGGGGGTGACAGAAGGAGGAGCGGGGGCCTGCGGGGAGCCCAATCTTGCCTTGCTTGTAAGGGGGGCACAGTGAATCTCTTGTCACCCCAGCCCGATGTGTCACCGGTGTCCGTTCTCCGCGGTTGTCCGGTGTGCTATACAACACTCACCTAAGTATTTTATATCATCTTAGTATCGAGAACACGCCCGCGAGATTGTGCACACACGCATTCGACATATATATATCGATATGGGGATAAGTCTACATCGGGGGCCGACATTTCATTTAATCCCACATCGGGGCCGACATCTCATTTAATCCACATCAGGCGGAACACTTCATTTTAATCCACATCAGGGCGACATTTTGATTTTAATCCCATCCCGGGACGGAGACATCCCATTTTAATCCACATCGGGGGCCGACATTTGATTTTAATCCACATCGGGGGCTGACAAGCCTAAACGTTTCACATCGGGTGTAGACATCTCATTTTAATCCACATCGGGGGTTGACATTTCATAGCATGCGTAGACAGAAGACACACGCAACGATATAATGTAATTGAAACATAGCTACGCAAATTCAACCGGTAGATATGCAACTCGTATTACGATGAGCATATCTACCGGTTGGATTTGCGAAATAATGTTTTTTTGGTGCCGCAAACGATGAAAGACTGTCTTGTTTGGCGAAATGAAACAGTTTTTCACTGCTGGACGCTCCAAAAAACATTATTTTGCAAATCCAACCGGTAGATATTTTCATCGCGATATGATTTACTTATCTACCGGTTGGATTTGCGAAATAATGTTTTTTGGTGCCGCAAACGATGAAAGACTGTCTTGTTTGGCGAAACGAAACAGCTTTTCACTGCTGGACGCTCCAAAAAACATTATTTTGCAAATCCAACCGGTAGATATTTTCATCGCGATATGATTTACATATCTACCGGTTGGATTTGCATAGTTATATTTCGTTTACATTATATCCTTACATTGAATGTAATGCATACCCCCGATGTGGATTAAACTGAGATGTCTACACCCGATGTGGATTAAAATGAGATGTCGCCCCCCGATGTAGATTAAAATGACGTGTCTACCCCCGATGTGGATTAAAATGGGATGTCTGCCCCGATGTGGATTAAAATGAGATGTCTACACCCGATGTGAAATGTTTAGGCTTGTCAGCCCCCGATGTGGATTAAAATGAGATGTCGGCCCCCGATGTGGATTTAAATGAAATGTCGGCCCCTGATGTAGACTTATCCCTATCGATATATATATATCTCACTTCTTGTCAGGTTATCGGCCACCACTTGTGGGTGTTCGTTGATTACTTTTGATCCTTGGAGGGCACGTCGAAACTCCTTGAAAACCGCCGCACGTCGCCGGCAGCAGTCGCACGTCGCCGACAGCAACTACATCTCGACCTCGGCCACCGTTGAAGATCGCGGCCGCGTCAAAAATTTATCACCAAACCGTTGACAATTTGGGCTACAGTTGTGCCCCGTTGTTTTTACGCAGATTCCAACATTCCCGATTACGTGCTTCCAGCTATGGTGTCAAACCGCCGAAGCCCTCGACCTGTGGTGGAGTCCATCCGCTCCGCGCGTGCCGCCGCGGCTGCATCTGGCTCCCCTGCGGGTTCTGCACTCCCTGGCTCTGCGGCCCCTTCTCCGCAGAGGGGTTCCCGCACACCGGTACAAAATCCCGATCCGGTGGTGCGCATGTCCGCGCTGATCAGCAAGCCGACATTCATCTCGCTGGCTGCCACCTCCGCCGAATTTCATCGTGACGCCTCGGTCTGGGAGTCCACCCCAGTCCGGGCGTCACAACAGTATGAGTACTCCGAGAGGATGGACTACGCCTTCACCTACGGTGAAGAACTCGTGAAGGTCCTCCGCTCCCATGGCTTCAAGCCGCAGAAGGGGTTTACGCTCGACGGCCCTGACTCCGAGACCGACTTCGCGGTCCTTCTTGGTAATCTTCGCCACGCACTGTCCCCCATCTCCCACTACGAGTACGACAAGCTCTTCGACCTCGAGCACGAGTACCTCGAGTACCACTGGTCTCTGAACGAGCTCATCTTCATCATCCTCAAGGGCGTCCTCAACGGTACGGCTCTGGCACTCTACCAGGAGTCCGCTCGAGTCCACCCACGCGATGGACGTTGCGCCTTACAGCGCCTACGGTACCATGTCGAGGCCTCCACGGACCCCGACACTTTCCGCTTCTGGACGAAGCTGCGGGGTACGAAAATTGACGAGACCGCCGACCCCGCCCCGCAGCTCACGGTTCTCCGCGTCCTGGGCGACAAACATCAACGCCTTCATCCCGGCTATGACGACGCTAGACGTGTACAAGATCTTCAGCACGTTCTCAGCCGGTCGGCGGCGAGCTCACCACACGTGTCCCCACTTTATCTGGTGGTGCTACGTGAGCTCGCCGCTGGCCAAAGGTTTACATTCTCCACCCTCGCCCTCCGCATTGCCACGGTATGGCAGACCGAGGGGCACCTCTCCCGCCTAGCCACTCCTCCATCCTCGGGCGCTGGTGGTGGCAGGGCGCAGGCGGACGGAGCCGGTGGTGCTACGTTCAATTCCGTACGCACACGCGGCGCCGTCGCCAAGCCCGTCGGAGATTGGAAGCCGGCCCAGAACCCCCGCGTCCCCCACTTGATGTGGGAAGGGGTCGGCTATCCTTGCATCTCGTGCTTCCGTATGTGGGGCGTCACCGATGGGCACACCGACACAGAGGGTGTGTGCCCCTACGCGTGCGCCGCGTCCTTTGCACCTTCCAGGGGGCCGCCTAATGCTCCGAAGGCGCCGAAGCGCCCTACCGTCGCTGCCTGGGCTCAGCCCGCCGGTGGTGTGCCTCCTGCCGCGGCCCCTGGTCCCCCGGCGAGCCGTGGCTCACCTTCATTGCAGCATGCGGCTGTGGACGGCGATGACGGCGATGGCGACGATGGCGCGGCCGCATTCCCTTTCCGCCCTTTGCTCGATCGTGACGAGCCGGGGCCCATGCCCGACACCTCCGTGGACGACGGTGACGCCGATTGGCCGGCTCTCCGCTCTGTCCCGTGGATCCCACCGTTCCAGGGTGCATCGACATCCCGCTCGGCGGCAAAGCAAGACTAGAAACATCAACACAGCTCGGCAAAGACCCTTCTCCATGCCTGCACGGTTTGTGATTGACCCTCGAGGGAACCGAGCTATTTAGATTCACCTAGCAGCAGACTTTGGACATCTTGGGATGGCACATGCCGGATTGCTCGAGCCAGTTTGGCTCCTAGACCCTGCAGTGCTCCTGCCTCTTTGCCTGGTGACACCTCAACCCCACGGGGTGAGGTGGTGTCACGGGGAGCCCAATCTTGCCACCCCCACTGTAAGGGGGGGGCACAGTGGGTCTCCCGTCTGTCACCCCTCAGCCCGAGGTGTCACCAGTGTCCGTTGTCACGGTTGTCAGCGTGCTATAAAACACTCACCTAAGTATTTTATATCATCTTAGTATCCGAGAACACCTGCCCCTGCGAGATTGTTCTGCACACACGCATTCGACATATATATCGACATATATATCTCTCACTTCTTGTCAAGGCCCCCCCATACAGTGGGGGGAGATCGGTTCTCCCGTGAGTTTCACTACTACTGGTGACGGTCACCCAACCTACTATAGGAAGTGACATGTGACAGTTTCGGGTGTCACCGTGTCAACACATCCAGCACATAAAAAATTCAAGAAAGTATCAATGCAGCCTCACAGACTGCTCGCCCTTTTAGGCGAAGGATTGTTTCTGCCGGCTGCAGGCGCCAACCTTCTTTCTTAATGTGTGAGCTCCTGGTCAACGGACTGCGAACGATAGAGTGGATTAAAAAACCGGTTCGCCGGCTGTGTCTCATCGAACCTGTGATTCCGTCACATGACAGTCGCGATGACGTCTGTCATGTTCCGTGAACCTCCAGCGCATCTACCTTTACAGTATCCTTTTGGGAATGCCGCACCCTGCTTCAATACGAATGCTTAAATTTCCTCCCCCAAAATAGAAATCATTTCCTAAAATAGTAGTCCCACACGGGCTCGAACCGCGGACCTTGGCGTTATTAGCACCACGCTCTAACCAACTGAGCTATAAGACCACTGTCATATCAGAACGTGGTTTCGATCCACGGACCTGTGGGTTATGGGCCCACCACGCTTCCACTGCGCCATTCTGATTGGTTGATGGTGAATAGGGCGATCATAAGTTATTAGAACCCAAAAATAATTCCGCGTGGGATGCCTAACGCGCTGGCGGAGATCTCGAGATCGACAACACTAGAGCCCTAGAAGTACGAAGAGCTCGGCAAGGCGTTTCCGTTTGCGAATCGAGAGTTTGATGGTTGAACGAGATCAAAGCTGAAAGCATATGAACTCAGTCAGAAAAAGGAACTCCTAAACGAAAGCGATTGTATCATCTGAGGCTGTAAAAGCAACTCTTATGGAACTTAAAGCTTTGTAGCGAGCTGTATGAACTTTTGTTTGCAGAACCCGTAGTTGTGGGCAAGATGTTTCCTTCGTGGTACACCCAGGCCCCTCATCTGACGCTATATGACCACATTTTCGGAGTATCTAAAGCGAACTTCTCATTTGGATCCGACGTCTGCTCTTTTCCTGGTGCACTAGGCCGCAAAGCCTTGCAGAGGGTAAGTAGCTCCCCACGCCGTGGTGTCTCCTGGCGCTATAGCTCGCTACGGTTCCTTGCAGAGGGTCGTTTCACTCCATGCCGTCGTGCTGTTTTCTTGTATACGATAACTTTCATCCGACGTAGATTTATGTCCGCATCGCGTCTGATATCGTAGAGTTCCATGCCTCAATATGTAGTAAACCAATACGCAAGTCCACCGTTCATCAGGAATGGTTCTGCCAAGGACTTTGGTTGGACCTGGCCTTCATGTATTTTTGGTATCAAGCAGCAGTATATGCTGTATCGAGAGGCTCGTCTACTCTGATGAACACAGGTTTACCTACGGAAGCCTCAGGGCGTTGGGACTTTGTTACTATTTTAAATTTAGTAGGCTTGGGTTCTTTCAGTGGTGCCTTCAGGCCTCCCACACGTAGGGTTCACAATTCTGGAGCCTTCACCTGCATGCCTGCCTGCATACTTACTTGCTGCTTATCGAGTGTGAATTGATGCGCTTCGACGGTAAATTGCCACTGCGCAGGTGCGTGATGATTTTGAGGATTTGTTTTTGAAGGGCATCTTGGGAGAGGCGCGCCTGACGGTGGACTTCAAAGGCCAGATCGTACTCGACACATGGGGCTGTAGGGGGGAGAACATATCAATGCCCTTTGAGGGATGCGTAGATCGCGTCCAAACGGTGCGCGCGACTGTCTCCGTGTTTCTGTTCCTTTGAATTCCTTAGATCTCTGAGCCTGCTGCTGACACGTGTGCATTCTATGTATCCCAGCAGAACGACCGACTTTGGGGTCGGTGTCTGATACAGGTCAAGCTTCACTCGGAGGAGGGCGCGGTGGACTGCACCGGGGCATTGACACTGACGGGGGGGAGTGCTTCCCTAACAGTTGAGGGTACGATCCTGCACGCTTCATTCTGGGTTTTAGCCGCTCAAAGTTTTAGTGTAAAGGTCTCGTCTTGCGCTGTATGTGCTGGGTTTTGTATTCGCTCTCCCTCGGATGTTGGCTGGAAAGTAGCAAATCTTTTCAGCTGCTGAGGAATCAGCTGTCGTATGATTCGAGCACAGGTGCAGACACTCTCGATATCAGGGCAGACTGTTGGAAGTCGTTGAGTTATAGCATCTCCCGGGCAGTGCGTGCGATGGACGACGACGTTGCTGGCTCCCCTGGATGGGAACACTGATCTTATGAAGTTGGAGACGCAGCGATCTGACGAACATTGTGGAACTGTGCTCGGACAGCTGTTGTGCGAATTCATTTGTGCCTGCGCTCTTGTGTGCGAGGGCACTCAGACGAAGGCTTACTTCGTGGATTGCGGAATATTTTTCTGTCAAGGGGGAGGAGCTGTTCTCGTTTTTTTTTCTGGTTTTGAAAGGTAGTACAGTAAGGATCCCATCACCACTAAAAAAGTAGCCTCCTTTTGCTTAAATCATCAGCCCGCGAAGGCAACACTTCTGGGTGGAATGATTAAATGCTTTCCACATCATGCGTCTCAGGTTGACGGTCCTGTTTCCCGGCTGAGGCCTTTTGTGGAAATCGGTAGACATGTTCTTGCTGCTACCATGAACACATCGTGCATGCTCAGATAAAGACTGTGGTAGTGGACATCCGCCAGTGTTACGCCTACTAGCCTTCCGTGTTATCCACGGGAATGGACGCAGCCATCGAGATGCATAGCTCAGTGCATGGAATATGTACATTTATAGAAAGTGCCAACGCACAACACCATGTGCATGCACTTTCTCACACAAATATGTTTTTGAACTGTTGATATTCGCCGTTGCACGATTCCAGAACGTGCACTGCAGGGAGTATAGAACTGTGTTTTCGACAAAATATCTTGCGCACTACTCCAGGACTTCCTGTTCTCCTCATGAATATCTTTTAAAGCCAAAGAACCGAACCGTCGTTGACAGGATTGAATTATGCACACGGCATGCTATGAATACTTGCAAATTTCTCGGTCAACCACACCTCTCATACTAGTAAACTAGTAAAGCAGCGTAGGGTACAAAACCTACAAACCAGTTTATCAAGCCAATGTGTTGTGCAAATACCGCGGAGCAATTGCTCTCCATGCGCGCAGTGACATCACAGGCTAAAAGGGGCTCATATGGTATTTGTCATATTCATGCTCATCACGGCTCAGCATGGGTATCGCGGATGAAACACACGTAAACCCACCCTCTCTTCATTGTTCAAGGTTCGTCACCAATGGAAGGGCAAACCCATAATCCCACCTTCGCACCCATGCACCACACACATGCACACGACATGGGTATCGGGCAGACTACTAGTATTGCTTGGCCCCACAAAAAGTAAGGTACATATTGCTTCACTTGCGGCTCGGAAATCGTTGTTGGTCCGAGAATGTACAGGTCCCCCTCTTCACAGACAGCTATTTGATTGCACAATTGCATCCGACCAATCTCATATTTCATGACAAATGTCTTATCAGCATAACCCCAGACAAGCTCCACTAAGAATTCTACGTCTTGGTCATCAGGACTCCCCGTGTCATTGAAATAATGGCCCAGGTTATAAAACACAGACAGGGTCTGGTGATGGGGACCAAACCACGGCGGGATATTTTGCACTACGTCGAGATAGCCAGAATCCTAGACGACATCCACCCACTTCTGCCGTATGAAAACTTGGAAATTATGTGGGCGACAAACCCAACAGCGAGGAACTCAAAATGTTGCACGCGCAGATATTTTCAAGGTTCTGCGGTCCAAGCACGCGTGCTTCGAGCTACTCCGTCTCACTCGAACCGCCTTGGGGCATCCAAAGCAGGCAGTTCATCTTGTCGTGCTGTACGGCCTGACTACATAGCAGACCTTCATTTAAGACGCCTGACGCAAGAGCCGCAGATGATGGGCGCCAGCAATTCGTCCTGCTGGCTATCCTTTCTGCACCCAGAGCCATTTAGCTGCCTATTGAGATACCAGTTTTTTCTTCGACCCTAAACAGGCAAAAAAACAAAAAAAACACATAAACATCTTTCGCGCTCCATCCAGAATTTTACATCGCGCCGCCTTCACTTACATTCTCGTTCGCTGAACACTACCACACTGTACTGGCTATCGATAACTCAGAGACATACGTGATCGTTGATGCAACTTCCTGGGCTATATATTTCTTTGCTTAGACACAGTTGTCCACGGCCATTCCACGTGCTAATAT
This sequence comes from Cymbomonas tetramitiformis, assembly GCA_001247695.2. Classification (NCBI taxonomy): domain Eukaryota; kingdom Viridiplantae; phylum Chlorophyta; class Pyramimonadophyceae; order Pyramimonadales; family Pyramimonadaceae; genus Cymbomonas; species Cymbomonas tetramitiformis. The sequence goes on from LGRX02005220.1 coordinate 44,786, forward strand.
TGCAACTGGCAAAGATATACACAAGACCAACCTGCAATTTGATTTGCCGTCGCAAAATATAAATCACCTTACTGCTCCTTACATATCTATACCGAGGTCTATTTGGCATGACTGTTCATCATTCCATAGTGACCAAAATCAGACATCGATGATCATGTGCCAACAAACCCTATATCTATCGAACATTCATTGTTATCTAATTGAGCTATGCCCCTTACTGTTCACCATTCATGCCCTAATTGCACAGATGTTTCCCTGAAAAAAGCTGTTCCAAAATCTATCTAATGATGCCCACAGGCAGACCACACAATCATGAATCATATCATCTGAGAATATATGCCATGGCGCTGCCATGGCATCATGTGGGGATTGCACCCGCCATACGAATGCTCCCCGCCATGCGTGAAATGCAGGACCACGCAATCTGTTGCTCCTGCTGCCTCTCGAGCTTGCCGATGATGCCCTCTACCGCCTGGCAATGCACCCTCTCCCACATGTCAGCCTCTCATTGAAGCGCGCTGCCACAACATTGCATGCAGGGGCGCAACACCCAACAGGCAAAACTATGTTTGGATGAAGAGCATATCTCACCTTGAGCTGCTGCTTTTGCTTTTTGGTGTACACCTCCTGCATCGCTCCGCCAGCCTGCGGCCCACGATCCTCCAACCCGTTCACAAGCCAATCAACCTCTGAATATCAGCCAATCCTTTTGCTGTTACACATCTTAGTGCACGGATGGGGGCATCTGGGAGCAATGCTACCACGGGCAGGCCACACTATGTGGCATGAATGGCGCACCAGACTCTTCCGAGCAGCTCTGCATCCACTCAGCAGACACTGCTCTGAGTGGCCTGCCGCGGAGAGCAGCACACCACGCAGCAGCCGCACACAACGCACTGGACAGTTGGCGCGTGCTTGCCGCACCTTCTGCGCACTCTTCCCAGCGGCGGCGGAGCTCTTGGTAAAGGCGGCGGCGCGCCAGCGGGACCCCGGGGCAGCGCATGCCTTCTGCAGCTTCTGTAGGGGGGCGACGGCGCCCGCCTCCACGAGGGCCACCGCGTTGGGCCGGTTCCCCCAAGTGATGTTACCGAGCGCGGCTGCCACTGCGGCGGTAACCCCTGGCGGAGCTCCTCCCTTCAGCTGGCTCACCAGCCAAGGGATGAGGCCAGCGGCCGCTGCAGCTTCCTGCACGGACCAGCATGCCGGCAGCTCAGCCAATCGTGACCGGTGGTGGGGGAGACGTGGATGCATCGATCCCTCCGAGCTTCCTCTGACTGCTGGCATTGGGGAAGCAGGGGGGAACTGTTTATGAGTGGAGAGGGTAGCTGTGGAGGGTGGAAGCAGGGAGCAGGTAGCAGGGAGGAGGGAGGAGGGAGGGGGAGCAGGGAGCAGGGAGCAGGAAGCAGGGAGAAGCAGATTGGCGCGTGCCGGGGGCAGGGGCAAAGCGCCATCAGGGGGTAAAAGGCCGCACGATGGGAACAAGGCACGGAAGTGGCTCTTTGCCACACCTGGAACTTCTCGCTGCCCTGCGTGAGGCTGGACACAACCCACACCGCATTGGTGATGATCTTTTCGTTGGTGTTGCCTACAACCACATCCGCCAGGTGCTCCACAAGCTCCGCTGGCACGGTGTCGCGCACGTCCTTGTTGATCACAACGCTGCGGAGCAGGATCACCATGTTGCGCGTGAGCTTGCTCTCCGCGCCGCCGTCGCCGAGCCCAAGGATGGCGCCTGCCTTCTGCAGGAGGCCGTGGGCGCAGATCGCATTGCGGTTGATGTCCTCGTCGTGGATGACGTTGATCAAAGCCGCCACCGCCGCCTCTGCTGTTGCCACCTCTGCAGCAGTCTCCCCGCGTTCACGAGGGCGGTCCAACATATTTACCAAGGGCCCGAGACCTGCCTCCTTTGCAATCAGCTGCCGGTGTTCCTTCGTGCGCGCCAGGTAGCTCAGCGTCAGCGCCGCCGCCTTCGCCTGCAGCCGCATGCCTCGAATCACACCCGCCCACTTCAGTGCCGTGCAGGCTCCCAAAACGTTCTGCGAATCGTTTGCACCCTCCACCCTCGGATGCTCCACACCCAAGTCCTCGGACCCTTCGATGCGCTTTCGGACACCCCGGACATCCGCCTCCGGACCCTTTGAACTTGCATCCTCGGGGCCCCACAACACTTAGCCATGAGGGGAGGGGGGAGTGGATGCACCAGCACACTGTTTACTATGCAGGCATGGGGATGCAAGGGGAGGCAGAGGGTGGAAGCAGGGCCGCACAGTTTGGGGGTCTGTGGCCGCCAGCTGTGGGATGAGGTAGGGGATCACGCCAATATTGGCAAGCCGGTTCCGGATCTCAGCATCCTCCCTGAAGGCCCCGCCCCGCCCACAGCTTCTTTCACTCGCCGCTCCATGACATTTGTGGCGTCAGTTCGAGAGACACCCCCCTGGTTTCTGTTGGGGGCCTCGTGGCACGTGGATACTGTAGTCACTACCCAGCGGGGCGCGCGCTGCCTCGGAGACCCCTGTGTGTGAAGCCACAGGGTTTACACCTGTGGGCGCTCATCTTCTCTACGACGAGCACCGCGCGGTCCTCGCCACGCTGGAGCCGCTCTGCCAGGTCTTGCAGCACGTCGTCGTGTGGCTGCGCCGGGACTGGGCCTGCTCTCCTCCCCGCCCCTCACCCCCACACGCTCCCAGTGAAGCTTCACTCGCGCAACACGCCGCTTTGTGGCCTTGGACTTCTCTGATTGGTCAACAGTCCAGAGACCTCAGTGGCTTTGAACTCTCTGATTGGTTCGCGGTCCGGAGACCTCAGCAGCTTACCATAGTAGAGCAACGCCTGAGCGCGCGGGAGGGTGCGGAGAGGGCCCCTGCTCTTTATACAAAAACCGGGGCAATTTATTTCCTTGCTTACTGAAATAATCAAAGCACCAATCGCAGCGCTGGATGCTGCCAGCATGAGGACACAACAGTATCTGCATGGTGTTGTCATGAGCTTGTGAGTCACGATGCTAGTGTCCCACCGAACGAAGCAAATCGTGGTGACAGCTGAACAGCACTGTATTACTATCACTACTCAATATTTGAGTTTACAGTGATGTTCAGGTTTTTGTAAACGAGCCGCCAACCGAGCGCGAGACAGAGATAGATGCAAGTCACCCGTGGACACTGGGCATAATCGCAGTGGCAGTTGGTCAATGAAATCCTCGGAAGTACAAATCGGAATATGTACGCGAAGTCGAAGAGGAAAGTGAAAGGCGAGCTCTGCTGATCTCGAAAATCGACTCAGCCGTGATGGCAGCAGATAACTACATAATAACTACATGGCCTAGCGGAGATCTTGATATCGACGATGCCAGTACCTGATGGGGACTGGTCCGGATCATCCACCCTCAGATCATGCTCACGCTGGGCATCCCCTCTGTTCGCCCTCGTCCGCTCCACCCTCAGATCATGCTCGCGCCAGGCATCCTCCGCTCCACCCGATATTCCACAACCATACCCTCTGTTTCGAAAAGGCCAGGAAAGCATTCTCACGCTGTTGTCACCACGGCCTCCTGTGAAACGCACCAGGGGCGCAGGCGTGGCAAGGGAGAGCGGGAGGGGTGCACACCCAGCAGATACAAGAGAGGAGAGGGAGCAGGGGCGGCAGAAGGGGGAATAGGAGAGAGTAGGTATGGCAGGGAGCAGGGGGGCAGCAGGCATGGTGGATATGGGATAGGCGGAGAGCTGGAACGGCAGGAGAGGGCAGCGGGCGGGGATTCAGCCATAGGAGGCCGTTGAGGGGGAGAGCAGGCGTGGCAGATATGGGAGGAGAGGGTGTTGGGTCGATGGGGGCGCATTTCAGGAGTGATTTGCGGAGTGAGGGCGCGGTTGGTGCGGGGGCGAGCTGCAGGAGGGAAGATGAGGGAGTGGGCTGGGGGGGAGCTTCAGGAGGGAAAGATGAGGGAGTGGGCTGGGCGCACTGGGAGGCGATAGCGCGCGCCATGGACTTCTCCTTGGCCATGATCTGAGTGTAGCTGGCTTCGGCCATGCGGATCCCCACCGGCTGCCGGAGAGCCATCGCCATGTCCAGCCGAATCCTGCAGCGCTCCCCTCCCCCCACCGCCCTCATATCGC